>JBBMOC010000007.1:3478222-3694290 GCA_037975185.1 Centropyge bicolor | reverse complement strand
AGAGAGAGAGAGAGAGAGAGAGAGAGAGAGAGAGAGAGAGAGAGAGAGAGAGAGAGACTCCCCGGTCGAAGCTGATGTGAATCCCAGCCACTTTCCATCAGTCAGAGCAACAGAGGATCTTCATAGACAGGAGCAACTTGGCGAGTTCCCCCAGAGGCAGAATACTCCCCTGGGTCAGCAGAAATCATCAGACGGGTCAAACACCAGGAGTGCTATATGTGGGCCATGTGCTCTTATCATAAAGCCCAGTGTGCACTTTATGAGCAACATTTTCCTTTTTATGCAAAATGCATGGGGCAGTGAATTTTATAAATGTGCCATTTGCAGCTCAGTATAAGTTAACTCCAGAAGGTCATGTCAACACATGCAATCAATCCTTGTGGCAGATGAGCTACAGAGGGAACATTATTACCTGGGCAAATTTCAAGGACCTGATTATCACCTGAGCAATTTCAAAGACTTGAAAACATTGCATGGTTTCCATTGCAAAATGCCAAAGGAAAAGGTCAGAATATGTCATAAACAGTGTGGATCCTGACTAGTTAAAGCATCATAGGCTGCCGGTGGCATTTGAGCATTGCCTAAATGTCATAGCATTGTTGAACAGGTGCATGGCCAATATGGTTTTTTAGATGGGTGCTTTCAGCAGGATAATAAAACATCTTCTGAAGACATTTCCAGAAACAGTAAAATTAGTTCAGTCACCCGAACTAAGAAAACACTTTGAGATGTTGTTGTATAATCGCTTTGATTACACAGCATGCAGAAACATTGGCATGTCTCTTATTACAGGATAAAGTAAGACCTCAGTGCTGGGGGAGAAAAGTGTGGTTTCACTTGTTTACATGTGAGTCATTTTTCCATATATTTCCCCCACCACCTCCACTTCACCCATGTCTCTCCCCTTTCTCCTCTTCTATCTTTCTCCTTTTTAACGTCCTCCGGGTGTCATCAGCAGTGACCACCCTGAAGATAAAACATTGGGAATCCAGAAGTGTGTGTGGGTGTGTGTGTGTGTGTGTCTATCTGCGTAAGCACCTGTAATGAGCACCACGTGTGTGTGTCGGAGCCCAGGCTAATGAAGCCCAGTCCATTATTTATTTCCCGTGGCCCTGTCGCTTGGCCTGTCGATGCACCTGTGTACACACACACACACACACGCATGCATGCACGCACACACACACGCACCATCTGTCTATAATGACCGTTCTCTTTCGTACTGCATAGCGCTACAGTCCCTGGAGTGGTCATTAGACGGGAGAAGGAGAGAGTGACTGAGGGAGAGAGACCAGCGCTTTCGGCGTAGATTTGGAACCAGTTTTTTGGTTGTGCTCTGGGGTGGGGGGTTGGTGGGTCAAGGTAGGGTGGTGCTTAGAAAGTGCAGTAGCACAGAGAAATGTTTGCGTGCTTTGCTTGCTTTCTTTCCCTCTGTCATGAGAATACAATCTGCTACTGAGGCTAAATATGAATCTCTTCCAGTCTTCTGAAGCAGTATATCTTTCGTATGTCAGCAAAGGTAACTGAATCCACCGAACCACTGAGTGTGCCAGTCAAGTTCAGAATGTTACAATTGGAGTTATCACATAGACAACACTTTGGCAAGAACTGTTTTCAGTCATTAGATGATGGTTGAAGTTCACCAGTAAATTCAAAGCCAGTCTCTTTTCACCTATTTTGTCTCTCCGTCTTTTGCAGTGATGGCCAGCTCTCAGCAGGGAGCCTGCTCCCATTATATCCACAGCACTTAGCTTTCTGGCCTTGTGGCCCTACCCAAATCCCCTCCGCTGGCTCCTGCTAATCCCCACCAATAGTAGAAGGACAGGGCAGACAGAGAGTGAGGGGGGTTGTGGGTGTTGGTGGGAGAGGGCTGGAATAGAAAGACAAACAGGCAGCTCAAATGTGGCTTCCATTTTAATAGGACTTCTTAATATCCCCCAGTGGAATTAGAAGCGAGCGTGAACTTCCCTTTAACACAGCCTTTGTGATTCTAGATATGTTACATTTCAAATCACATCTAAAGCAATTTGCATGTCATTAAAACAGTAGCAATTAAAGACATTCTCAGCATATATTACACCAGAAGTGTGCTTTAGCAAACAGCTTGGGGCGCTGTGTGTGTATGTGCGCACCATGTGTGGTTGTGTGTGTTGCAAAGCTTCAGGTATCAGTAGGCAAAGATGCCTCCATGCTGCTGCCTGCTCCTTTAGTCATAAGGCTTAACAGGTTCAGTGGGAGAATAAAGATGAATTATTCATATATGTTTGCGTGTCTGTCTTTGCAGGGAGCTGAATGGGAATAACCTCACACGCATCACCAAGAGTGACTTTGCTGGACTGAAGTACATCCGAGTTCTGTAAGTACTCGCCTTCATGTTCGTGTTCATGTGTGATGATGAGATGTTTGTATGTGTATCTACGGCGCATGTCGTTGTCCGACTTTATCTATTCATGCATACCTGAGCTGTATCTAACCTTGCGGCTCACAAGTTGTACAGACTTGCAGCTCAAATTAGCATAAACCCAGTGAAGTGGAGATGCTTCTGTCAAGAGTCCTACTCCAGAGTACATTAAGCTACTGAGTGACTGCAGCAAGCAAAGTAATGGACTTCTCTCTCACTGTATTCTGTCTGTTATAGTAGCACTTACTGTCCCTTAGACACATACACACTCACTTGCCCTCTGTTCCCACACATCAACATGTAATGTGTACACAAGCGCCAGGCCTAAATAGGCTCTCAACACAGTTAACACATTCAGGTGAAGTCATTGACTCCCTCTGTGTTGAAATTAAACAGCACTTGTGACTTCAGGTATTAAAGTAGTTGTAAAAGTGTCTACAGGCGTGCATGAGTGCGCACACACTTGTGAGTAGTGCCATAGGTGTTAAAAACACTGCCAGAGGGGAAGCTGTGTAGACCTGAACATGTTTTAGATGTAACATGAGCTGCACATAATTCCTACTACCCAGCAAAGACGGACTATTTTCAAGCCTCATCGTTACTCACCCACCCCCCCGTCCACCCCTCCTTTTCTGAGCTTCACCTCACTTGTTCCCACTGCTCCTTGTCCCCTCCCGTCTTCCTGTGCATGCCTCCTTTTCTGCACCACCTTCTACCCCCACGTGGAGGTTAAATGCCTTCGTGTCGGCAGCTTGTCACCAGCAAGTAAGAAGGAAACAACTCCTTGCAGGGGTACTAAAGACAGAACTCTCCTTGCTATAAAGTCTCTGATTCCCTAACAGCCTCCACTGTGCTACACGCACGCACATGCACACGCACACAAACACACACATACACATGCACACATACACACACCACTTGCTCTCTGAAATGTCAGCCAACCATATACAACCTTGATTCATTTACTCAACCAAAAATAGTACAAAGATTTTTAATATTCTAAATGTACTGTTTTAAAATGAAAATGAATGGTATTGATTTTTGTAATATCTGCTTATTCTGAATCATGATGGCAGCAACACATTTCAAGCAAGTTGGGACATGGGTTCGAGAACACTTTGTAAAACTGTTGTGGGTAAACACAGTTCTTTGCTGTACTCAGTTGAATATAAGTCAAAAAGGATTAGCAAATGATTTAATTTGTTTCTATTTACACAGCATCCAAATTTTTTTTCCATCAGGGTTGTACCTGGTGCATTAATAACACGGTGTAGCTACGTGGCATGTCTGTGTGTGACCACAAAAAAGTCTATCGCTGTGGTTTGGAGGGTGACCTCTGTGTGTGCAATAGCACTAAGGCTAGCAGAGGGTTGACCTTTGACCCTGCTGACCCCTGGGCAACCCTCAGAAGCAGCCAAACAGGAACAGAGGTTTATCTTTACAGTCAGCTGCCATCTATCCTCGTCAGTCTAAAATCAACACAGCTGATTTACCTCCATTCGTCTGGCGCTGGGTGCTTGGCTGCTCTAAATCAGCTGTGTGTGTGAGAAAATGCAAAACAACAGAGGAAAAATCTGGAAAAAAAAAAAAGAAAAAGAAAGAGATGAGAAAAATTGAAGGCCACATGCCCTCAGACTGTCTGTAAAAAAGTTTTCTCAATTCAAAAGTATTCATCACGATTTTTTGCACTTCCATCTAAATTCATGAGAAAGAGATCGGAGGTGAATTGCACTTTTCTCTCCATGTTTATGGAGTGCGAACAGTGATTAGCATTTATATTCGATGGGGAGGAAGCCCAGACTGCTGAGTTGCAGTGCGGCGCGGCCTCACAGGAGACATGAGAGGTTGCCTTCAACACAGAACAGTTGTATACGTAATGAAGGAAAGCTCTTGTTGCTTCTGAAGCTGCTGGACGCTTTTCTCTCCTTCCTGGCCTTGTGTTATTGTAACACTTCCAAAACCATCCAAGCCTCTTTTTTGTGCGTTAGCTTTGGCACTGTAAGTGAGGAAAGGATGTGTTCCTGCTTGTGTGTGTGTGCACTATATGTTTGTGTGCATCCCTGTTTGTTTGTGAATGACTAATAGCCTTGATGTAGTGCCTGTAACTCTGATACTGTCCAACTGTGCTATCCAACACAGTTGCACACACACACACACACACACACACACACACACACACACACACACACACAGCCGACTTTCCCTGGATTGTGCCAATTGTGAAAACCTTGGAGCCCACCTCAGTTTCCCCTCTCACACTTTCTGACCTCCTGCCTACCTTTCGTCTCGTCTCCACCCAGCCGCTACACCCAGCGGACCACACCAGAGCCCGGACCTTTCTGAGCCACCTTAGAAACTTTCCTGGCTGCTATTCCTGCTTCTTTTGCCAAGATTCCACACTGTGCCCCCAGTCCACACCACTGCCCTGTGTGTGTGTGTGTGTGTGTGTGTGTGTGTGTGTGTGTGTGTGTGTGTGTGTGTGTGTGTGTGTGTGCGCGCGTGCGCGCTTGAGAGGTGTTGAATATACTGCACCCAGCTTGAATATACATACTGCAAGAAGTCTCGCCACCCAAAGCCCCTTATACTTTGTTAAAGCCTGAGTGACTGTCTGCAGACTTGTAAAAAAGTCACACTGTATCACATAGTTCCTAAGGCTCTCTCTTTCTGTCCTCTTCCTGCAGGCAGCTGATGGAGAATCAGATTACTGTGATCGAGCGTGGGGCTTTTGATGACATGAAGGAGCTGGAGAGACTGTGAGTACCACCCAGGGTTTTCTGTAGAGAGGGTGACCAGAAATAACACATTTTTTAAAAATGTCTTTTCTAAACTTGAACTTCAAATAAAAGCCCTATCCTTCTGCTGATCTGTATTCAGTACTTGTATTAGTTGAGTGTAATGAGACTAACAGGAGAAACCAACCATAAATGGCGTATCAAGTGTGAGGCACTTCCCTGTCATTCCATTGTGGTCAGGTGGTGCTGAGAGGGCACGGCGTGGGTTGGGAGTATTTTTCATTAGCTTTGCCTGACAGGAATGCCCTCAGTGGGATATGTGGGCTGAAGAGGCCTCCCCCACCGCAGACCCTGGCTCATCTGGACAGCACCAGGACTCCTCAACAGCTTGTAAAGCGGCTGGGAAAACACGCAGACAAACACAGACAACCACACCTCGACCAGCTCATTAGCAAATCAATAGTGTTACCCACATGGAAGCCTGCGCAGCAGATGACTCTATGGACACATGCCGTCATGCACACACAGTGGTTAACTTTTAAAAGACTTTCCCCTGATCTGAAACCCACATTAACAATTTACATTACCAGACTCGAGGCCATGTACAGCTCCCCCCCCCCTCCTCCGTATTCAACTGATCCCAAACATTGGGTAGACACATCCGTGTGCCAGACCAATGTGGAAATTAAGCGGCTCGTTCCTCTAATGTTTAAAAGCCACTAACCCACCAGCAGGTACCGCTCAGTGTGAACGGAGTGGCAGCAGACCATTAATGCCCATTGCGCACTAAATCTCCACCTCAGCTGGCCAAGCACTCTTCTCAGTGTATACAGTGAGTGGCACAGATCCCAACATCTGTCTGAATGTGTCTGAAGGAATGGCAGCGGCCTGCCTTTCAGATTTGCAGCCCCTCTCTGCCACAGCGGCTGCATTCACTCCCATGTGCCTCCAATGGGCCATTCAGGGAGAAGAGAGTTGTGGTTTCCAACAGATTAGCAACAGTCTGTTCCTCATTGACTTAATTGTTGTATTTGCATAAAGCCTGCCAGTCTTGGACGTTAGTTGTTTGACATGGAGTCTGTTGCCAACCACCATTCCTGTCATTGCTTCCTTTGGGTTGAATAGGCCCATGCATTTCTCTTAATTTTATTTAGAAACATCTTGTTTTGATAGTTCAGCCCAGATAAAAATCTGTTCATGTTCAGATAACTGGTGGATGTAATTCACTTGTTTAAAGGGAAATGTTGCTATTCCGTTCCTCTGGAAAAGTTAGCGGGGCACTGAATTCTACTCAGCGCAGCATTGTAATTTAACTGTGCAGAGATAATTTACGACGCTGTCTCTGACTAGAAGTTTAATTCCCCTGAACTTTCAGTTGGATATTTATGTGACATTCAGAGCACACTGAAACACAATAGCCTGTGGCTAAGCCGATTCTCCGGCAGCTAGCAGAAATTATTCACAGCCTACACAAGGGCACACATGCATAGACACACACACACACACACACACAAACTCACTAGTTGATCATATGTTTTCCCTGCCGCAGGCGGCTGAACCGTAATCAACTGCAGCAGCTTCCTGAGTTGCTGTTTCAGAAGAACCCTGCCCTGTCTCGACTGTAAGTACATTCAATTTTTTATTTCAACTGAGCTCACTTTTTCTTCTCTGTCAGTGCACACGCCATCTCTCTTTGTCTTCTCTTCATTATGCAAGACGCCAGCGTTTCTCACAGATCTTATGTACTACATCAATGTACTGCGCAGCATGGTTTCAATAAGTGATGAGTGTTGGCTTCGGTTTGGTTTGAACACAATTAAAGGACAATTAAGCTTCGATTGCACAGGCTGGAACGCCATCAGGTCTCAACATTAACATTCTGACTTATTAGGTGAAGTGTGTGAAGTGTACCCTGTGATTCCCACTCTACTTACTGTCTGCAACCGGATGAGTGGAAATCTGAGATCACTGCACATCATTGGGCCTTCATGTCAAGTCATCTGCAGTTTCTCTGTGCTGCTCTGTCTGTGAGAAGAGCTGCTGGTGACACGGAGTTGGTGTCGTGAAATAAGGGACGCATTAGACATTGAACTCTGTTTCAAGGTGAAAGGATGTCTGTGTTACTTAATGAGGTCGTTATATGTCACAGGAGAAGTCCCCAAAGCTCACCCTGCCAGTGGACTCATATACCTCCATCGTATGAATGAAATGTGTCATCACAGTTTCATTCGCTTTCCACTTGTTAAGGCCAATCCTTTACCGTCACACACCCACGCATCCTTACACTCCTGTGCCTCATGCAGTGAGACAATCCCACAGTAATGCTAAAGTTTTATTCCCATCTGCAACAAGGCTCAAAGTTTTTTTTTTTTCTTCTTTTTTGGGGGGGGATAATCAGTGTCCCTGTTGCTAGCTGATCATTCCAGCTCCCATTATTCCAGTTCGGATTACCTGGAGCATCTGGGAATAATGAAACAGTGGGACATGGAAAAATCATTTCCCTCCCTCCAACCCACACAGTGGTACTACTAACCCATGATCCCGGGCCTCAGCCCTCCATCTGTTTATCTTGCGTTTGATGTTTAACACCATCTTGAATCTATCTGTCACTTCCTCGCAACTATCTCCTCATGTCACCTATCATTAAGCCCAAACCGACCTGTAGGGCTCCGGGGCACACCTCGTCCTTTAGGGCCAGGCTGACCTGCTCGTGGCTCGTGAACACTGAGCAGCACCGAGTTGTCTGTCTAGCTGGAACAGACACAGTGCAGACCGAGGCCTTCCAGACCAGCGGACGGCCTTGAACAAGCATGATTAGTCCATCTGGAGCAGCGGGCTCTGCCAACAGCCAGAGGATTGTGCTAACACAGCTCCCCTGTTTCATCCAATCTAACTTCACGCTCATTATTCTAAACCTAGCGCTGGCTTCTCTGCCACGTTCTGGAGAATGAGACTTTGTTTAACATTGCTTAATCGATTCGCTATGTGTCTGTGTATACACTCATTTGTTCTTTTTTTTCCTTGGCTGGATGAAAGAGAACCGTAATGGACCTTGAAGCTTTTCAGGTGTGGAAGTGCCGTCTATTTCTTCAGCAGTTAAAACAAATGTGCAATCCAACCATGGAATCGAAAATAATGCAATCTTTATGGTGTCAGCGTTTGATTGACAGTTGCTGCTTTATGAAAGACTTCTCGTGCTTGTTAAAAATCGAGTCTGGTAGCATGGGATCAGGAGCAGCAGTAGAAGACAAAGGTTTCTCCTAATGTGTTTCTTAACTCCTGAGCGGCGTGTCTGGGCCACACCGTGGGTGCTGGTTCCAGTCTGATGCGGTTAGGTTACAGCCTTGTGCTCCCAGCTTTTAATGGACTTAAAAGGTTTTCGGCTCCCATGGTAAGACTTTCACCGCTATTTCGTGTGTGTGTGTGTGTATGTGTGTGTGTATGTGTGTGTGTGAGGAAGACAGAGAGAAATAGAGACAGACAGAGAGTCTATGGTTGCATATGTGTGTGTGTGTGTGTGTGTGTGTGTGTCTTTGCACTTGCTCAAAGTGCACAGCGGGCCTTGTTAGGGTCTGCCTTTATGATCCTAACAAGAGAGGTTAATGCGAAAGCCCGCCGCCCTCAGGTGGAGCACTAACCCAGATGGTTTCTCTCCTCTTGGACCCAGAGTTAATTGCCCCCCCCCCCCCCCTTCCATCTTTCTCTACCTTTTACACTCTTCCTCTGTCTCTCTCACACTCCCCTCTTTTCTCTCTCTCTCTCTTTTCGCTCATTCTAGAGTGAGGATTTGCGGAAAAGCTTGTATAACAAAGTGGCTATTTGTCTTCGACACCCTGCTGAGAGGACAAACAGAAAGAAGGACGTAGGGGAGAGAGAGGAGGGAGGAGGGCTTGCAGATGAGATCGTTGCTCTCATTAAACTTTTTGAGGAAAAGCTAGCCGGGTTAATAAAAGGCTGTCTGTTAAATGAGCAGAGGACTGTTGATTTGTAGGGAGTTTTTTACACACTTCACTCTCATGCAGTCATTAAGCTAATGGCGTAATGAGTTTTCACTACAAAGGGAAGAATTAATGCAAATGTTCTTGCTGGAAGAGATACTGAAAAAAAATGTCTCTTTGCAATAATTCTCCCAAAACTCCAACCTTAGTCAGATGAAATTGCACAGTGTCTCATGCGCACCACAGAGAGTCGAGGTAGTGCACATATTTTTCACCGAGCCACGTGTCCCGCTTTCTGTTTCAAGAGCCTACCTCTTTATCTCCACCCCCGCTCCTCCGTCGCTTCCCATGCCTGAGAGATACCAGAGACACTGATGCATGAGGGGCAGAGGAGAGATAATTGGAATTGATTAGAGATGATTAGAGATAGTTAGAGTTAGTTAAAGCCGCCTGTGATGGATGGCGCTGACGAGCAGGCATGGGAACGGCGGCGCGGAGGTGAG
Source organism: Centropyge bicolor (assembly GCA_037975185.1). NCBI lineage: Eukaryota > Metazoa > Chordata > Actinopteri > Pomacanthidae > Centropyge > Centropyge bicolor. The sequence goes on along the minus strand of JBBMOC010000007.1, from coordinate 3,684,719 downwards.
AGGCGCTGCGCAGAAACATCAGTTAACAATAACAGTGAAAATAGAGTTGCATTCATCACTGGTAACGACCTGTTGCCCCCCAGCCCACCGCCCCTGACTTCTCCTCATCCCACTCCCACTGCACTTCAGATCTGTAATCTACTCATCCGTGTCTGTAATTAGTGTCTTTTCGCAGTGGGAGAGCAGTAGGAAGGAAGGACCACGGGATGGAGGAAAAAAGAGGGGATAGGTGAGCGGAGTCGGAGGAGTGTAGAGCAGTTAGCCTGATAGCTGGCCCCGGGGAAGAGCATCTGGTTTGGGCTCAGGATGGGGGGTTGAGGGGAGGAGGAGGCGATGGGGTATTTTGCGGTTTTTGATTGCCGTGTTGCTTGTTGCTGCCACAAACAAATGCCGGCAACAACAGAGGCTTGTTTGAAGGGGTGTTGCTTTCATTAACAGCTAACGTGCGGTATGACGTGGTGGGGTGAGGGGACGGTGAGCAGAGGTTTTCCCTTGTGTATCTCCCCAGGAGGTATGAAGGAGGCGCGGGGGAGGAGGGAAGGGTGTGGTAGTACCTGCACTACGGGGGAGCCGAGGAAACCCTGGCAAAGGCTCACGGAGGGGGTGTGTCTCATCCGTCTTTAAGATCTTTAATTTTCCTGTTAATGCTTGACGACGGGTATCCTGATATACACAAACCCCAAACACGCATGCTGAAATACTGCCTGCGTGACACACATGCATATGTGGGCGCGCACACACACACAAGAGAGATAAAAAGAGGGAAAATGTAAATAACACTAATTAGACACAAACACACACAGAATAACACTATAATTACATCTCTGTGTGCTAATGTGTGGATGGCAGGCATACACGAGGGATTATGTTCTTTATATGGCTTTGACTGTAGATAAAAGAGCGGCTTCAACTATGTGTTGATGCGGAGCTGCCTGTTCTGTGTTTGTGTTGGAGGGATGCTGTGTTTTCTGTTTCTCGATGGCTCGATGCTCAGGGAACGGTAGCTCTGTGTGAGAAGAAAGAATTGTTTGGGGGAAGGAGATTGAGAATAAATAATGTGCAGCTATCATTAAACCTATAAATCATCACTCTGTCGCAGTACTCCCACTTGTTTTTGACTTTGTTGCCATTCGAAATACAGTGTTTCCCCCTTTTCATTTGCTGCAGATTGATTGGCTTGTAAACTCGCTCTGCCGTTCCAAGACTTTCCGTGCCACAAAGCGAGCAAATTAACTCTTTCAACTTTTGACTTTCTGTGTATGACTGGCTGAAAGACTGCCATGAATGTGTTTTTTTTTTTCCTCGTGACTGTTTTTAAGTGTTTGTATAATACTGGGCTCTGTGTGTGTGTGTGTGTGCATGCATGTGTGTCTGGCAGGCTGTTAATGGTCCAAGCTGGTCTTGTCGTTTCCTTCTCTTTGTCTCTGCTTATGAATGACCTGCCTCGATGTGCTAGGTCTCTCTCTCTCGCTCTCGCTCTCCCTCCCTCTCAGAAGACCGCTCGGGCCCCCGCTTGGCAGCAGCCCCCATGGCAACCCGTCTTCATCAGGCAGTTTCTGTGCCATCGATGGCAGACATCCTGATTTCTTGACTGCAGTTTGTCTGACACTGAGTAAACACTGACAGCAAAGACTTTAGTGTGTCAAGCTAACTTTGGACACAATGAAAACAAAATACCTGCATGCATCAGGGAAATGGGCTACTTAAAGGGTCGATCCACCCAAAATTATGTTGTTTTTTTTTACTTAACAATCTACTCTTACAGATAGTTTTAGTTTCATTGATTAAAAAATACATAAAACATAATCTTGGGTGGATCGACTTTTAGATGTCTGAGTTTTAGTTTGTCTGAGTTCAAAAATTTAATAGCAACAATTTTTTTTACTTGACCGAGCTGAAAATTATTGTTGACTGCAGTTGCCGAATTTCTAAAATGTAATTTTGCAATGCCCTGAGCACCCACAGCAAAAATCACTTTTCAGAGACAGATATATCAACACCTGGATAAATAAAGCCATAACTTTTGCATGACTATATACCCAGAGGCTGATTTGGGTGAACTGACTCATTAAGTTGTAACTTTCTAGATGCAGGAGTAGGACATACCTGACCTGGCAGCCAACCAAAAAACTACAAGGTGGGCCTTAACTCCTCGCCCCTGCCCCTCTTCCTGCCCCTGTCCTTGTCAGCTGGTAAAAGTGGCTTTTATGGCTTGTCGCTGTTTTCTTTACGAGTCGGACTGTGTGTGAGAGAGAAATGCAGACCAAACCATGTGAGGAGAGCGGAAGCCAAAAGGGGGTAATTTAAAAACCACTCCGCCATCTGAAATATTCACAACCGCAGCACAGGGGGAGCAAGAGAAAAAAAAAAAAAGCAGACAGAAGAAGAAGAAGAAAGTGAAAGAGGAGAGCGCGAGACGGTCAGAGGTGCAAGAGGAGCAGAGATGTGGCGAAAGCAGGAGAGAAACAGCGGTGTTTATATTTACTAACGATTCTGTGTCCTTCCTCATGAATAATTGAACAGATGGATTGAGGCTTGTTAAATATTCACACTAAAGCGCTGGGACATCACTGCTGTTTTGCGTATATGTGTGTGTGTGTGTGTCCAGCGTCTGGTACACACTGCTCTACATATTCACTCATACAGGATCTTGATGCTCTAAATATTCCTATAACACACACACACACACACACACACACAGGTTCTTCTGCGATGACCATCCCAGTCATGCACATGTGTGCATTCCTTTGTGAGTGTGTGTGTGTGTGTGTGTGTGCGCATATGTCTTCACATTGGGGACTGGCCTGGTCATTATGAATTGATACGGCATGAATAAGACATCACAGTGTGGTCTAGATCCGTCATGAGTATACACACACAGGGATTTCACTCGCAGAGCTGCCGAAGGAGGCCTCCTCCTCCTCCTCCTCCTCCTCTCTGTGCCGCTGCCGACAGTTTGCCTCTGTGACGGCTGGCTTTGCCTGGTCCAGATTGGAACTGACACACACGGGAGAAAAAGCTGCCCTCATGTCCTTGCACACACACATGCGCATACACACACACACACACACACACACACAGACACAGACATGCACACACACTCCTTGGAATCTCCGAGCAGGGTCTTGAGGAATGCTGCAATTCCGGCCAGGAATAACATCCCATATAGTGCTAGTTGGGTTGTCCCGCTTGTGTGTGTGTGTGTGTGAGCACATGCTTAGTTGGATGTTCGTGTGCACAACGACTCCGTACAGTTAAACAGCATGGAGCATGAATGCAGCCATCAGAATGAAAAACCCAGCTCATTCGTCACAGGCCTAATAGAGTGCAATCTCCCCGCGATAGGTGTTTCCCTCACTCAGTGCATCTGTCCATCTCGTTACAACTCGGTTCAAGATCTGGGGTTTCGATCAACGCTATCTGTTCTGGATCATCATGTGGAAGTGTCGTGGAGCTTAGCAGGAAAACTACAGTGTCTGTGTGTAATCTCTAGTTATGAGCTGTTAGGGTCTGGACTTGAGACTCTTGAGCTCAGTGTTGGAAGTAACCCAAGCACGAACCAAGCACAGCCTCTCCTCCCTTTGGGCAGGGAGGGGAGAGGGAGAGAGAGAGGAGGGATTGAAACCCTTCCCAACATCCTCCAAAGCAGGAAAAAGCACAAAACTACCCACATATGCGCATGTGCTGCCCAGCACACACACACACACACACACACACACACACACACGCCCAGCAAACCCACATTCGTACAGTAAATGATTGTTCCAGCCCTATCCTGTGGCCCCGGGCTCTGTCTCTGATTCTGAGATTTAAAAAGAGCAAACAAACAAACTGCAGGGCAAATTATGCCTTCACACACATACACACACGCAATCACACAAATGCCATTGCACACATACTTTGCCCACTCCTGCTGATTTGCTGCTGTAGCAACCAATGCTCTGCGGGGCTCAGACTCAGGCTGTTTACCTTTTCTGAGTGAGCGGAAGACACACACAGAAAGAAAGAGTCGGGAGGCGAAATGTTTCAAAAAGAGCCTCATATTTTCTGAACAAGAGCTGATCCAGTTGCTTGGGAAAAGTGTGGTGGAATGGATGGAAAGAGATTTTTGGATTTTTAGTTGTATGTGTGTGTATGTAATTATAGGCTTTAAGACGCATCCCTTTATCCTCTGGAAGGAGAGTCTTTGGTTGAACTCCTTCCTCCTCGCTGTGGCTATATTTCTCTGTGTGTGTGTGTGTGTGTGTGTGTGTGAACTCTAGGCTCTGTCTCCTCTCTGTCTGTGGTGAGCAGGTCCATTCTTAGGGGTTTATACTTAGCACACCTCCAGGCCACACAGCAGCAGCTGAACTTGAAAACTTGTTGAGTGAGTGTGTCGCTGTACAAAGACGAAGCCTCGTGTGCCTCGGGGTTAATGAGGTTAAGACGGCGCAGGCTAATGGTGAAAGATGTTGCAACAGGTTTGCTGGTCTGAATCTCAGCTGAGAAAATGTTGGTTGACTAAATGAATGAGGCAACTTTTCATCTCTCTGCCTCTGCTGTTGAGGTGCCCTTCAGCACAACACCTCCTTCCTGCAGCTCAGAGCTGCTAATTGGCAGTTGTGGACTGTGGTTGTGCTGGGAAGCCTCCATGTATTATATTTCACTGTGTGCGCTCAGATGTATTGGAAAAAAATCAAGGCAACATTCAGATGTATTTAATCCTTCTGATATTGAAGATGGAATTTCTTTTGGCATTGTAATAATGTTAATTATCAAATTGCTCTTGGCCTTCACACAGATTATTCTGGATATTCTGGATATAATCTTTTCCTGCCCAGTCTCTTCAGAGCTTTAATGAGTCTGTCTTTGGCAGATGGATCTCTTGCAGAATGTCAGCTCCCTTCTGCTCCAAATACATTTGCAGTTTTTTTCGTTTATGGGTCAAATTTTCTCCTGTAATATCCCATAATAAGATTTTTTATGTAACACAGTGATCTATTATTTCATTCAGCTCTGTTACTATGAAAAGCAACTGCTAAGCCTGGCCTTCTAAAACAAAACTTTATTACATCAAATAGGACCAAATATTCATTTACGTGTGTCCATAGTTTTTTGTGAATAATTCAGCACTACTGAAATGAAATCCAGTTGTATATGTACAAAAATACGATTGACCACTAAATCAGTAGTCCACTAGATTTAAAGTAGAACATGCTTTAAGGTTCTCTGTTAATAATTCATACATCTGTAAACAATAAACACCAACTACTTTGTGACACATTTCTGTTTTCCACCACACGCCATCTCAGACATTGTATGATTTTCAAACAAACAACTATGACTCTGAGTCATATAAGCACTTAAATCGTCCAGTTTACTCTGGTTATTCATAATGAGTTATGCGTGCGTGTAAACATGCTCAATATGAGTAGTGGAAAAAAACAAATAGGCACAGCACCCGGAAAATAAAGTTTTGATATGCAGCTATTGCAACTGTTCTAAACGTTGACTCTGACGAGAACCTTCGATCCTGAGCCTCGATGCTCTGCTCTCTCTCCTCAGCCATCCTACTTTCTCGGTAAACAAAAGACACTTGTCTGCTGCCCACATTCCAGTAAAAATACATATTGAGCCGTGGAGGGCCAGTGAGCATAGCAAGAGGAAAAACTGAATTCCAGTACAAATGCCTATCTGTTTCCAATACTGGCTCCCTCTCACAATGCTCTCTTGCTGGTATCGCAGCATGAAGCAGTGATCTCATTAGCCCCAGAGTGTATGTGCAAGCCGACTGTGGCAATATTTTTTGATGAGAAACAGTATGTTGTTCTGTGCAGGGGGTGTCTTTCCCTCTCAGCTTTGTACAGTATAACAGGAAATCGCTGGGGGATGGAATCGATTCCCCCTCCCTGCTGTTTCAACGAGGAGTATACACACACACACACACACCTGCCCCACCCAAACAAAGCTTCCAGAAATGAGTGTTAGATCTGAGATGCGGCCAGATGTGTGTGTGTGTGCTTTGTGCGTTGCAACCAGAGGAGGGCCTGCAATCTCGACAATCTGACACCTCAGAGGGACCGAAGAAGAGGAGAGAGGCGCTGAGTATTGATTGAAAAGAAGGAAGTCACAGAGAGATAGAAGACACAGTTCGAAAGCTGAAAGGACGAAAGAGCAGAGAGGAATGAAAGAGAGATGAACATAAGAAACATTTTAATCGTTATTCACACCGCTCGGAAAGTTGACTTTTTTTCCCTCATGAACTTTAAATAGTTTTTTCATGCAGTTTAAAATCCTTCCTCTCAAATCCATTGTAGTGCTGCAATTTAAGCAAGTAAATAGAAGGAGAACGAGAGGAGCGGAAAGAGGGTAAAATGAGTTAGAGGGCAATGGAAGGACCTGAAAGTGACAGTCAGTGCCTGTGAAGCAATAAATAGTGTGGGGATAGAGTAAGTGGGCTTGGCGGATAAAGCGAAGGAAAGAAAAAGAAGCAGGGAGAAGAAAGATTGGCCTCATCTGTAGACTTTGAAAGGATTCTCATCTCTTCTCATCTATGTGGCCGTGCTGGGAGACAGAGAGGGAGAGGGAGCCAGGGGCACCTGCAGTGGAGCATTAGCCAAAAGCCCCATTATCACTTCAAAGCTGGACTCCGCTGGAGGAGGCCTGAGTGACACTGGGGCCCTATGGAGGATGAAACACCGCTCAGAGATAGGAGTAGAAAGCCTCCTCCCTCTTTCAGCTTTCCCCCCGTTTTCCCTCTATCATCCCCCCTGCCACTTTTGCCGTACCTCACTTCCTCACTGTCATCTACCTTGTCCTACCTTCCTTATCGCTTCCCTTTCCTCCCCCTATATTACTTCCTCCCTGCGTCTTATCTGTACCTTTAACACCTGGCTGCCTGGATGGCAAGCCCTATATGAGATCTCTGTTGTTCCTCCCTCCTGGGTGAATTTCTCCATCCTCTCCTGCCTTATGAAAGGCCCGGGGCCTGGAGGCCCTGATGAGCCCCAGGCTGTGGTAATGAGCTCGCAGGCTCTTTCATGTGGAGATCAAGCCGATAACTGGAGGGGGTGTTGTTGGTGCCGGTGTTAGTGGAGTGGATATTACTAACGTTGGATTGTGGCTTGTAGAATAGAAGAGCAGTAGGTCAACCCTGGCCCAGCGCAGACCTGGAGAAGCAGACAGTTCCCATGAAGTCAAGAGTGTCCCAGCCAGACACAGAAACACACAATACCGTCAAAGGACAGAGGAAATCATTATAGTCTGTGTAAGTTATAGCATTCCTCTGTCCAATACATTATTCCAGAGACCTTTCCCGATATTTACAGGCCACAGAAGGTCAGATACTTTAAACAGGACAACGGCATAGGCCAGAAATCAATGGCAGACACACAAACTCATACAACATCTTCTGTTACTGCTCTCTGCTTGCTCTCTTGAGTGTGTCAACACTTCATAAAATTGCCATCTGAATAAGTCTGAGGACAAAGACGGAGCGACAGAGGGATATTTGGACAACATCAGATGCTCTTTGATTTGACTTCACCCTGAAGGAGCGTCGCCACTCCTTAAATCCTCTGTTCCTACCCCTGTTAAATCCTTCAAAACCAATCTATACAGGCGTGTGTGCGTGCATGTGTGTGTGTCTATTAATCCGTAACGCATAGCCACACACTATTATTGCTCCCTCCCCCTGACACCTTCATTAGGCCTGCAGACAGGGATTACCTCTGACTTGTAGATTAGCCCACTTCCCTGGCCACATCACAGTACAGCTGCCATGTTCGTGCATGATTTTCATTATTGGCTGATTTGGTAATTTAGTCTGTTACATGGCAAAAACGGTGAGATATTCAATTTACAATGATATAAAATGAACAAAGCAAACAAATACTTGCACTTATTAGCGTAAGTTTTGTGCAATAGAAATAAAGGTACAGTCTTTGTTTATATGTATGTGTGTGTGTGTGTGTGTGTGTGTGTGTGTGTGTGTGTGTGTGTGTGTGTGTGTGTGTGTGGTAATACACTGGGAGCAGAGGGGATTTGCTCAGGTTCCACTTCATAAACTTGTTGTAAAAGAGAGGAGGCCATTCATGGCTAACAAAGAGTTTTCACATGAACAAGCTAACAGACCGGTGCCCAACAGCCCTCCACACTTCCTCAACACTCATTTTACCCATTTTACATCCCCTCTCCTTCCTCTCCTCCCCCTTGCTCAACTCTTTCTCATAAGTTAATTGGCAAAACATCTTTGATATTGGGTTTGTGGAGCGCTCTGCAGTGTCAATTAAAGGATCAGAGGATACAAGAGTTGTTTTCACTGCGAGAAAGTTTGGCAGGAGATGATGGCAGAAGCCTAATCAAAGATGGATATGTGATAAATGCCTTAGTGAAGTCATTACAGCGTGAGCCAGTTATCTGTGCGGGGTTTGACTTTTCACTCATTCCTTTGTCTTTTTATAGTATAGCTCCTAATAGTTTCTATGGAGACTGAATTGGCAAAGTGTTATTGTGCTGCTGTTTGGCCTCTCTGCAATCTCACCCTCATTCACCTTCCTACCTGTGTTTCTGGATATAGAAAGCTGAACGTGTGGTGATACATCTGCGTTAACACCCTCGCTCCTCCAAGGGCAGCGAGAGGGAGAACTGATAAAAGTTTCTTTCATAGGACGAGTCGAGTCAGAGTGTTGGGATGTCAGTGTCAATGACTGCATTAGTTAAAAGTTTAATCAGCTGACTGGAAGTTGTGATAACGCTGTAGGTGCTCAGTAAGAGAACGCAGCCGCACATTACGTCATATTTCATTCTTCCCTGCTTTTTGCTTTTCCAGCTTTCTTCCAGTCCACTCATTTCTGCATGTGGATGTCTAGAGGAGGCTGGAGTAGAAAAAAAGGTAGAAGTCAGATTTTGTTATTTTTTGTGAGAGTGAGCTGAGCGGAGACGTCCAGCGGGGTTAGAGAAGCACAGCCTTGTTTCCCAGGCACCCACCCTCTTTGTGACATGGTTAAAGATGTGTCCTAACACCATTCCCATCACCCCTCATCCCCTTCTCTCCTCCCTCCTCCTCCTCCTCCTCCAGAGAATAGCCCTTTGCTCGAGCCATTCCGTCTCCTTGGAGCTCATTGTTCGCTGGTTGCTAGGCGATAGCGGGGGCCTCATTTGGTCACCTTGGATACAGGGGGGGAGCGGGTGTTTGGGATGGGGTCAGGGCTGACGGAGGTGATGTGAAGGTGTGTGTGCGACTGCGTACGAGGTTATATGCACACATTGTGAGCCATCAAAGTGTGTGTGTGGGTGCATGTATGTGTGTGTGTTTGGTTAAGGGTCAGGCGTGACAGCGCTGGTACAATAGGGTGGGGTGTGACCGACCCCTCCTTCGCCATTTATTAGCCTATTCAGTCACCCACTCCCCTGCTCCGAGCCAGGCTGGGCCAGGAGGCAGCCGAGCTGTCAGTCAGGGAGGAGGGGGGAGGGGCAGAGAGGGGATCCCAAGGAAACATAATCAATGTGTAACACAAGAGCTGCCGTATCGCTCTGAAGAGGAAATTAAAGAAACAAGCAGCCACTGTAACGGCAATTTACACGACGCTGAATAGGCCGCTGTCTTTGAGTTGTCAGTGCTGTTTCAGCCGCTCACACCTGCTCTCTCTTTCATGTCTCACCCTCTCTCTCTCTGGCTCTCTCTCTCCATCCACACTGTGCGTTTCTCTCGTTCTGTAAAACACACACCAGGGGAGAGCCTCTTTGTCGACCGCCCTCCTGAATTCCGATCCTCAGTCGTCAAGCTGGCCGTGGCTGGCCGGCCTTGGAGAGCCCTGGAGTGGCTTTCATAAACCTCCACCAAACACACACACATACAAACACAAACACAAACGTATACTCTTGTTGCCAAAGCTGAAGCACTCGTCAAGTGAGTACGAGTGGTGAAATGAGCAAAACGGAGAGGAACATTTTCACAAAATGAACTCTTATTCAAATGAGTCCTCACTTCTATTCCCCTCTCTCTCTCCGTCTTCCTCTCTCTCTTCTCCTACAGTACAGTCTATAAAGTCCATGTGACTGTGTGATTAGCCGCGGAGGCCTGTGTTCTGATATCATTAGCTTCTTGCGGTGCATCCCTGAGCCCTTAGAGCAAAACCAGCAACCAGTGTTTTACCCCCAAATTAAGCTTCATTAAGGATGACTCACTGTCAGTGTTGTGTGTCTGTGAGTCATCGCTGTTTTGTGTCCTTTTATCCAACTTTTTCACACACAAGACTGGCAAACTTTTCCTTCTGCCCCCCATCTGTCTGTCACACTCCTTTTATCTCTTCATTCTTTTCATCTGGGCCTGCTGACATTACAAGACAGCGTATCACAGCTTTCCGTTGTGTCCCGGCAAGAATGCGAGCAGCAACAAACCGGCACCCAGAATGGATTTTGCAATGCGCTGCAGAATAGCTCTGTGGTTGCTGTGTAGAGAAAGTATTCCCTCGGGAATCAGTTTTCCCCCTGCAGTGTCTGCATGTGTGTGTTCCAAAAAACGACCGTGGAGCTAAAGTCGTTGCAGATTACCGACTAAATCGCTGCCTTGTGTTCTCGGCGTTCATAATGAGTCAGAAGGAATGTGTTGTCCTCACCTGAGCTGTAACTGATAGCAGATATAAAAAGGATCCAACATGCCCACGCAGAGGGAGAAGAAGAAAGCCTGGCACTGTGGAGGGCATACCTGTGCTGAGAGGCAGGGTGTGTCTGGCCTCTCAGGGTTCACGGCTCTGGCAAAACCGCAGTGGTAGCACAGCAGAAAATGAGTCCAGGAACTGGCATGTAAACTTAAACGACATCGGGAGAGTCTCCGGAAGAGACATTAAGGAATCATTGAGTGAGGAAGTGGAGAGATTCATATTCATGGAATTCATCAAAACACGTTATTCAAAGCGGTCAGTGCATTCATTTAGTGGCTCGGCTGGATTCATCCATCGGGCCACATTGATGTGGTGTTGACCCCCGGACCACAGCATGCACTGCTGTCAGTGTGGCTTTGTTGGTGGAGCAGTAACCTTTCTTTGTAACCATGTTTGGGCCAGTAACCTTGCTTTGTGTGTCTGTGTGTATCAGGGTGTAGTGTGACTCCCCTTCTCCATAAATCACTGTCAGATTCCAATGGTACGAAACAAAGCCCCGAAGCTTGGATAATGGGGTTGTTGGTGTGCCTGTGTGTATGTGTGCGTGGCCGTATGTGTGCATGTGTGTCAAGCCTGTAGCCCTTCATTTACCAATCAGAGCCCAACTGAGTTTATGAAAATTCATTGAGTGTGAGATGAGCTTTTTTCTTCAGATGAATATTGCACGAAAGGCAGCATTGGGTGACAAAACACTCCATCGATTTTGAAGGAAGGAAGGAGGGAGGGAGATATTGAGGGAGGGGGCGGAAAGAAAAGGATGAGGGAATGAGGTTGATCGCTGGTGCGTGATGGAATAAACCGCCGAATTTCTGTCACTGCGTGCGTGTGTGACTGTGTGTGTATGTCCCACACAGGGGGCTAATAAATAAATGATGTTTGAAATGAGAGCAGCTCTCCATAGACCATCTCCACTTCATGAGAAGCGCTTGTTTACAACTCTGCATACACACACACACACACACACACACACACACACACACACACACACACACACACACACACACACACACACAGACACACACACACACGCTGCTTGTATGGCTACCAGAGCTGAGGATTATACTCCCCTTTCCAGGAACATGTCTGTCCTGTGAGCGTCTAAGTGTGTGTTCCCACTCGCAGGCCTTCGTCACATTGCACTGTGCATTCCATCCGTGTTGATGGTGAAGGGATGGGAAACATTACCGTGCAGGCCAAAGCAAACACACACACACACACATACATATAAACACCTACCTTGTGAGAGAGGCTGGAGAGCATTAGTGAGCTCAGCAGAGCAAACACAGGCAGGATTTGGGCAGATTCTAATAAGAGGAAGCGGTGGGGCAGGGACAGGATTTACCCCCGGTATCCCCGCAGGCCCGGGCACGACAGAAGCCCTGAGTTTTGTAACCAAACAGTGTGTGGCGCTGACTCACGGTTCCTGTGTTTGCTCTGCGGGCTGTCCTAACATATCATTACTTCTCTCAGGAAAGGCAACCTTCTTGTGAAGAGAGATGGCTGCCTACCTTCCAGACAAAACCTGACCTTTTACTTTCTCCCGACGGTAAATGAACCAATGCTGTTCGAGTTGAGCTGTGAGTGTAAATGAGAGGTGGTGGGTGGTGGGGTGCTCGAGAGAGCGAGAGAGAGAGAGAGAGAGATTCACGGGTGTCAAGGAGAGGGCAGTTGTTGCACAGAAGATTCCCACAGTTTCATTGTTTTTGGAAGATTTTCAAACATCCCATTTCTAGGCAACTGAAGCAAAGGTCAGAATGGAGGAAGGAAGAAGAGAACAACAGACCAGGAGGAGATGGAGAGAGAGGGAGAAATGGGTTGATGGTAGGGGATACAGCTCAGGAATGCTGCAGTGGTTTTAATTACAGACAGATGAATAGTCTTTTTAAATATTTAGAGTACAGATGATCTCCCTGGCTGTGTGTGTTTGTGTGCATCAGGCTTTGTGTGTGTGTGTGTGTGTGTGTGCATGCACTGCACACATGTGTACGTGCACTGCCATGCGAGAACTTGTTTGTGTGTGCACATGTTGTGTATATGCAGTCCTGTGAGTTACTGAGAGTGTGTTTATGTTTTATGTGTGTGTGTGGCAGGGGAGGGCTTTACATGTGTTGGGTATGCGATGAGCATGTGGACCTCCATGTGGACGCAGCAGTAATTGTGACTGATTAACTGCAGCATCACCTTTGTATTAAAAACATCTGTTATTAAATCTAAGTGATCAGTTTATTACTTTATTATCGGGTTGGTTATAAATTGAGAAAATCTCCCGACCTCTTAGTCTCATAAAACACTTATTAAAATTCTTTATAGAAAAATATCATCCAGGTAAATCAAGGCTCTGAAAATACAGATTGGTTTCAAATGCTCCAGTTCTTTTTCTTCTTTAATCTAAATCCAAACTATGTTAAACTTTGTGGTTAAGTTTGTTTTAGTCTGTTTGTGTTAAGAGGTTAAAGGCTGATGCACTGAGAGGTTTTTGCATAATTTGGTAAATGACAACATTCACGTTACCCCTACTAAACTCCTGAAGCATCACTTTGGTATCAGATTTTGCCACCCAACGATCAGCAGAGGGAAGAAGACTGACTATTTGCTCTCTCTTAACATAAAATGTAAAGGCAAGAGAGAGTCTTTCACCCCACTTGACTCAAACTAGCAGGCCGTCAAAAAGCAGAGAACAGCAGTAAAAATCAGCTATAAATGAGCTTGAGTGGGAAATAAAACAAGACACCGCACACAGGCATGAGAGAGGTGGTTTAAAGGTGCTAAGTGGTATCTTTTAGACAATGTGGGTCATGTTGCGAGAGACAAGCCTGGACTGCTCTCATGGTTTTAGCGCTCTGGCCGGCTGCATCCGTCTGACTGACGTTAAGGTGCAAAAAGATAGAAGGGCCGTAATCTCCTAATCATTAAACAGGGAACTGCAGGATGTAAAGAGATGTGACTGCTGTCTGTGAACACTAAGCCAGAGGAAGTCGGGATGCCAGAGTTAAGTGGAGCAATATCCTCCTTGCATGTGTGAGGGGGCTACTCTTGTTAAACGGGTGCTATCATGAACAAACAGTCCCTCCGTCTCTCGCTGTATTGTGTGTTTGTTCGGAGCGCTGCCAAGGCCGGTCCAGACTCAGACCTAGAATGGTAAATAGGCTGTAATTTTGAGGCAGCGCAGCGTTCTGCAGGCTCACATTGATCTGTCATTGACAAAGTTAATGAGCGTGGACATGAGGCACGGAGTCTCGCCACAAAGACATCAAAGTGCCGCCGCTATGACTGGCCCGCTGTGAGACTGGCCTTCAGGCAGACACCCAGGCTGCCGCAACCCCTGGCTCCCCAGGAGGGGAGAGGAGTGAGGGGAGGGGATGGAGGTGGAGGGGATTTTGGCACCATGTGTGGAGGAGTTTGTATGTCTTCATCCTTTTCTGCCTGTCCTCTCTGTGTCTCTCACACACACATTTCTGTTGCCTGTTTGGCATGTGTTTGGTTCTAAGCAGGGTTAATGGGAAAGTAGCAGCGACTTTTGAGCTGCAAACTCGATACTTGAGCCTCTGCTCACCACCTGCTGCTTGGGAACCTGCTGGCTACGCACACACACACACACACACACACATGCACGCAGAAAAATCTTGCTACTAGGTAACCCGCTGGCTATCTGCCTTTTCATTCCTCTCTGTCAACAGCAAATAAGAGAAGGGGAAAAAGCAAAATCCAACAGCAAATATTAGCCTATGCAGACAAAGGCATTCCAGACAGGGTTGTCACTCTCACTCGCTCATCCTTAAAGTCCCATCCTCCTCCTCCTCCTCCTCCCCAGGTCCCCCCACCTCCCACCCTCTCACACTACCACTCCTGTTCCTTCCTTTATTTCCTCCCAAGGTCTCTCGTTTCAGCTCGGAGTGAGGCATCTCTGCTTCTGGTGACACTTTGTTGGAATCCAATCTGACTGTATTTGTACAGTAGAAGTATGTCTGTGTGCAGATGTGATTACATTTTCCAGTTCTCATATCAGAATCTGGAAAAAAAACAAAGGAAAAGCAAAGTGAAAACTAAAAGAAGGAAAAGACAGAGATAACGCAGTAACTGTTTTCTTATGCGAGATTTATGTCATTACTTAGGGAATAAGGTATTTTATTGAAATTGATTGCTCAAGTTTTATGGGGCACCTTCCTCTCACCCCCACAGCCCATGTCCTCCCATCTTTTTAGTAGTCCTCCTCCTGTCCGTTGTCTCCCTCCCTCCCCTGTCTCTAGGGGTTCAGATGTCATCCTCATCCTTGTCAGAGGAGTCTAATGGATCGGTCACGCTCAGGGCCCTCCCAGCCTGACTCACAGAGCCGGGGTGAAAGGTCACGACTAGGGTGAGATTGGAACCTTGGAGAGAGGACATCCGCTTGGCTGTTCCCAGCCGTGACTGTGTCTGCAGATGAGTGTGTACGTGTGCACGTGTATTATTTTCTGAGTAAACACCTTCTCTTTACCGGTGTTGCAGGGTAGCTGGGGGGGGGAGACGATTTGCACAGAGCAGTAAAATACACCAAAGAAAATAAATAGCAAAGTTCAGCTTCAGGATGTAGCATTGTCAGGTAAGCATACAAATGTGAACTTACCCACACACTCGCACACACACTCCCTGTGTCTGGCATATCCATCATAGCCTCTTGGGGCCTCCTGTTCTTTCTGGAGGTCAGAGTTGAAAATGGTAGAGAGGACGCCTACGTAGACACACAGTAGAGAGAGTGTGTGTATTTGTGTGTGTGTGTGTGTGTGTGTGTGTGTGTGTGTGTGTGTGTGTGTGTGTGTGTGTGTGGGTGCCAGATCTGTGCAGAGCCTCGGTGTTGATTAGGTCTAGACCAGTAGGGTGATCTATTGCCATCACAGGAAACACAAACCAAATGTATGTCTGGCAACGAAGCAAGTCAACACATATGATGATATATGGCTTGAAGCTCTGAGGGTCAGCAGCACTTTTTCTCCAAACAGTTGATGGTCTTTCTTGTGGTCTTTTTGAAAGTTGCAGGATTTTCTTTATGTCAGATCCTTTTTTTTTTTTTGCTTTGACGTAGATATGGTATGGAAGAATCTCAGCAGGCATCATTAATGCAGAGCACATTTCCACTCTGCTGTTGCAAATTTCTTTTGTTTCCCATTTGACTTGGGTGATTTTATATTACCAGCCTAAAATGTCCCATCCTCCCCTGCATCTTTATTATCCTTTGTTTCTCCTCCGCCACCCTTCTCTCTTCCTCCTCCTCCTTCCTCTCACTTTTCCTCTCCCTTTTTTTTCCTGGGTGGTGAGTTTTAATTTCATGCCCCCTGCTCTGGCAGTGGGTCCTCCAGCGAGTGCCAGGCTGGCTTTGTGACACACAGCTTCCTCGGGGGCTACCAGTCTCTCTAACACACACACACACAGCCACAGCCACAAATATGCATGCTCTCACCCCCCGGGCTATGCATCGGCATCCATGCAGAACTTATGGCAATGAAATGATCCAGAAGTTGCTTTCAAGAACACACAAAGACACATGCTGTCAGAGACGTGATTACACAAGCAAGCAGCGCGGCATGTTAGTTCAACTCCAACGAATGGACTTGATTCAGTGTTCACACATATGGAACAAAAAGCCACTGTATTCCCACTTATCCATCATAGCTGTCATTGTTTCAGTAATTTATCTAAAGGTATTGGCCTCATCTGGCTAGCGACAGTATGCTAACTGTCCTGGCATGCATTCATTACTCCACACAGACGACTCACAGCCCTGGGGAGTAATCAGTCTTTATGCTAATGCTTGTGGATGATGATGGATGTGCTTCAGCCTCCTTTGTGTTGGACTCTATCTGTTAAAAAAAAGGAAAGACTTTTTCCTTCATGCAGGGATATATTTATCTTTAGACGCTGTTGTCAAGATGGCTTACAGAGATTATGTTGAAATACAGCTTTGAAGTGCTTAAGATATTTTATCGATTCAACTTGGAGTACTGGTGAAGGTAGACAAAGAGACGCTTCGCATATATCTGTGAGTGTGAGTGTGTGTGTGTTTGGCCCTTGCTGGTAATAATCCATTCCTACAGCAGCACCTCTGCAAGGGTTCATTAACCCTGAAAGCTTAGTCTTCTCAGGCCTCATCTTCATCTCCTGAGCATTGCAGATCACATCTGCTGCTCCATGCTGGTCACTCATTAACGAACACACCTCAGGGCCATATGTGACACTTCTAAAATATTTTAAGGAATGCAAGTGGGTAATGAATAAAAGACCCTCGCTGCTGAGCATTTGGTTAAAGTTTTTGTCTAAAAGGGGCAGATGTGCTGAGAAAAAAGAAGTCATACTTACCCTATATGGCATCAAACCATGCTGGCAGTTTTGGAGATATCTGTTCTTAGTTTTGTGTTGCCAACGAAACTCAAAGGAAATGAGTGGAATTTAATTTGCTGGAGTCAAAGCACTGAGAAATTACGTAAGAGCAACGTGACTTTCCAGAAACAGCGTCACGGTTGCGGTGGATAATCCTCAAACCTCACTGTGAACAGTTTTCATTGGAACTACTTTGTACCGAAAAACCAGTTCCAATGAAAACTGTTCACATTGAGGTCTGCCATAATACTTTGAGGAATAATTCTAAACGTCTTGTTGGTCATAGTAGCAGATCATCTATATCCACGAGCTGAAACAGTTGTCTTTGTCTGTCATTATGTGGTGGTTGTAAGGTTCGCTTCACTCACTCCCCTGCCTGCATTGTATGTGGGCTGTCAGTGTGGGAGGATGAGGGTATTCCAGCGCAGTGTGGAGGACAGAGTAAACATCCAGAGCAGTCACTGATGTCCATTGTTAAGCTCTTTTTCTCAGGACGACTCCCACCCACTGCAGCACAGCTGGGACCAACTCCATTGTCCTCTCCTTCCTCTGCCAGCCTCAGTCTTGCGCTCACAAACAGAACACACACATACATATGTGCATGCTTGCAAACACACACACACACACACACACACACACCCTCAAGGCTTAGTCACAATTCCAGCTGGGTACCTTTTGTCTCCTAGCAACCAGCACCTCTGCAGTTTCTGGCCTTGCACCTCTAGTCTGGACTGAGAGCCCATCCCGACATTAGGATTGCACACACACTCTCTCTCTCTCTCTCTCACACACACACACTCACACACACACAGTGACGAGAGCTGGGTTTTGACTCGCTGCCTGAGTGAAATTGAATCTGAAAAGTACTGGGCCGTTAGCTCTTGTGGAATGACTTTCTTTATGCAGAGAAGTTAATTAAGAGCACTGATAGAAAGAGAGGCAGAAAATGAAAGCCCAGAGGCTTTAATTCACTTTCATTGGATTTCTCTGACTTTAAGTCCTATTTTCTCTATGACAGTGTAGTTGCCGTAGTCCATGAAAAAGTCAGCGTCAGTACAGACAGGCATCCAAATATACTATACTTGCATTAACTAAACACAAAAAATCTCAAATCTCAAAAATGGGGCATATGCTAATGTGGTCAGACACAAGGAGGAAAATTAATCATGAAAAAGTCAAACTTATTATAAGAACACATAGAATTTAGAGATACAGAGATCAATGATTAAAAGAAAGACAGTATTAAACAGGAAATAATTCAGTTCTACGGTTCTGGGCTCATCCTTTAGAGGCCTATGTAAAATAAGAGAATTAAGAACATAGTTTTAAAGTTTGTGTGTGCGTTGTTTTGTAAGTGCTGGCACCAAAGTGAGTATAGCCGTCTCCTGACAGCCTCATGTAATATTCATGAAAGATTTCCATAGTCTCAGAGACCCTGCAGTCATTTATTCATAGCTTCATGAATGCCTTCACTGACCCCTGACATGTACACACACCTGTCACAGGAAGGAAATGCTGCCTCCTCAAATCTCTTCACACACACACACACACACACACTAACACAAACACATGGTGCTAGCTGACCAGTGGTTAACCTTTACCTCTTTACTTATGTAACAGGCTGTCTGCCATGAGCAGCGCAGTCTGGTTGAGCAGATGGAGATGCAAAGTCCCTGAATCCTCCTGAGCACACAGGATGAATAACAAATCAAAGGCCATCTCTTAATTCTCATTCAGGTGCTATACATAGCTGCTGTTGTTACGCCATAGAGTGTGCCAAGATCTAACCATGCAGCACTGTGGCAGTTACAGAGACACCGCATTGTGACTGTAAGAACTGGGATTAGTCAACTTGGGCTGCTTGGTTTTTGACATACATATTCCTGATGCTGTGGAGAGTGTTGAAGAGACAAGTTAATGAAAGCTCTGATTACCTTGTAACTTGTCTGTTGCCTTTTTTTAGTATCACAAAATAAGTTAGAGCTGAAATTATTAGTCAGCAATAATTCTGATAATTGATCTTTTTTCAAATAAATATACCAAAAGTTCACTGTTTCTAGCTTCTGAAATACAATGATTTGCTCATTTCTTTGTCTTGTCTTAACAATAGTAAACTGAATATCTTTGAGTTTTGGACTGTTGCTCTAACAAAACTCAGGCTCTGAAAACTTGTTTAATGGCATTTTTTGAATCAGTTAATTGAGAAAATATTTGGCACCTTCATCAATAATGAAAATACTTGTCAGTTAGGCTCCTATAGGAAGTGGAAAAAAATAGAAATATTATTATGTTGCTTTTGATGATTGCAAACTCCTGTCATTCTTCCAAATAACAAAAAAAAGTGAAAAGTTGCTTCGGGCAATAAAGAACATGATACAGTATATATAGTCATACTGCAAAGGTGTTATCAACAGGTGAGATCTGAGGCTTGTCTATAAATCAGTTTCTCCTCTGGAGGAACATATGGTGGATGTAGCCTGCTGTATACTGTGATGCACAAGTCTAATTCCGTCTTCTGTTGGTTTTACAGCTGCTCTTGTCTTCAGCTAACCACTAGTCACCTATATTGTGTATTTTGTCATGCACTGAGTGCAGAGATACGAGAGGCCTGACTTACTGCTGATTACATTGCTGTCTTGCTGCATTAAGATAACGTGTGTGTGTGTGTGTGTGTCTGGGAGTGAAAGCACTGTGTGTAGGTGCACGCATGCCTCGGAGGGTGTGTTTGTGTGCATGTGAGCGTGTCCTGTTAAAGATAAGGTGATACATGCCCGGGGTGAATTGTTGACTTGACGTCAGCCACAATGCACCTGTCTCATACATCATGGTGAGCAGGAGGCAGTATAGGTAACCGAGGGAAGCGCCTGCAGCCTTTATTGTTCCATCGCTTCACCTCTCTCTCCTGCGCTCAGGGACAACTAAATCTCCCACTCGGCGCAATGCGGCCTTCTTTTCCCCACAGAAACATTACGCATATGTACTGCATAGTTATGTCAAGGCGCAGCCAAAAAATGTACACATTTGAACATGGAATGAGAAGAAAGAGAGAAAAGAGAAACTGCTGAAAGTTTAGAGTAATACTATATCCAATAATAACAAGATGAGTTGAAGGGAAGTTATGCATTTTTTTCTTCTAATGACTTCTTCTGTTTAGAAAAGGTGTCCTTGACTGTGCATATCTAGGCAGGTACCTTTGGGCTGTTTTTAAGTTTGGCTTTCACAGGGATTTGATCAGAGCACAGGCAGGATATAAAGGTAGCTGCTCTGCTCACCTTCCCTCTGGCTGAGTCCTCTCCTCTCCTCTCCTCTCCTCTCCTCTCCTCTCCTCTCCTCTGGCCTGATACTTTCCATGTGTGACGGCGACTGTGAGAGCTTAAAGTAATGACTGGGAGGTTTCACTCTCAATTTTTGTGAATCTGAAGCAGCATTTTTCGACCTTCTTTCAGTCACGGCACCCTTTAAAATACAAAATCTCAAGTCACCCTAGTCTAATGTATTAAAAAACACTGCATACCCCTCTGACACACAAAAGTGGTTTTTATGAGAGAGAGAGAGGGAGAAAGGGGCCTGAGACGATGCCTTATTCTGGGTGGGATGCATGAGAGGCAGACACAGAGCTCCTGGTCCACAGCCCTCTGTCGTCACTCGACGTAAGTTAGGCCCCAAAAAGCTCAGTTAGCACAAATATGTTGTTGTGTGTTGTGTTGTGGATATCTATGATATCCAAAGCAAATCCAAAGATTTGTCTTGAAATTTCATATTTAATTTGTGACCTTCTTTAAACTCTGCCAACTGCTCTTTTGAGCTTTCCAGTGCACACAAGCTCCAAGAGTCAGAGACCCAGTCAAACTGCACAAAAGACTCTGAAACAATAGCTAAATCTCTCATTTTCAGATGCTGAGCGATGAGGTCAAGAAGTGTTCTGCTGCTGCTGCTGCTTGAATGTTCACTGCAGCTTAGATCTGAAACCATGCAATTTGTCAGATGAGAAGAGAAGATTTTCTTGTTTGCTTGTGTTTCACAATCACATATGCTGCAGTCTCTCTGATCTGGAACATTCTCAGTTCTTCCTGCAGCTCGTACATTCGGCCCAAAAGCCTTTCCCTGTGAAAGGCAGCGTACAGCTGTGTGTAGCAACATGGTATGATGTTTCCTTGCAGAGAATCGAAAACAGACGGGTCTTTAATGGCCGCGCCTTGATGAAATTAACAGTGTCAGCCGCTCGGTCCAGTACATCTGAAAGTTCTTTTGGTAGTTTCTTCGCAACCAGTGAGGGAAGCAGTGGCGAGTGGTTCGGGTCCGGGTTTTGTCTTCTAACCCTGCTGATAAAACCCTGGACTCCAGCAGTCATGGCAGCAGCAGTGCACATACTGAAACAGTTCTTCTAACTCAATCCGTCCTGTTTTCACAAGATAAATCTCCTCTCTGGTTATTTTGTTAGGCATTGCTTTGCAAAGTAAAAAATTCTCTCTTATTTGCCATTAGCTGAGCGTGCTCACTGATGTCTGCTGATTTATTGACTCGCAAGAAAAAACAGATTTTTTTTTGTGTTGTGAGATCTTTTGAACAAATAAAATCCTGTCTGGCTATAATGAAGTTGTTGTCAGGTGTCTTTTAAGTTTGCTCTGGACCATTGCTTGATTTGATAATTTTATACCACATACCAGGCACGGAGGAAGAGGGGGGATGATGGATCCCCAGTGACGATGAAATCAAACAACATGTAGCTGTCATCTTACTGTCTACTTCTTCGTCTTGCTGCTGGCCCCAGATAGCCTCGCTGCTGGGCTACCACCAGATGACGAGGTTGATGGCTCACATTCAGAGTTATCTGATTCTGGCACCTTTCTTTTCATGTTAGTTTGTGTGCACCAGATGCTTCAGTCAGCCTCTCATAGCCTGCACCCATCAGGAAACTGAAAAAAACAATATGCTATTTACGTAGTCATTCGCTGACCCTGACAAATTTTTATGATGTATGAGACGACAGCTAATAATCTGCATTTTCATGATAAGTTGAGGCTGTATTTTTAATGTATTTCCCATGTCCGATTTTTTTTTTTTTTTTTTTTTTTTTGGACGACACCCCTGAGGAAGCCAGACCAACCCGGTTGAGAAACACCGGTCGAGAGAATAGAGGAGGCAGTGTAAGAGCTCCTGAGAGAGAGGAAGGCAGAGGAAATGAGAAGATGATCTATGCACTGGTTCATGTTGGTCAGCATTCATCAAATCTCCTGCTTCCCGTGTGTTTTTTTTTTTTTACTCTCTTTCTCCCCTGAGCTTCTCTTTCACTCTGCGTCTTGATGCAACCCTGCACCTCAGCGAAGTGCATGGAGGCGATTAAGTGTCTTGTAGTGCGTTCAGCATACGTGTTGATTGAAATAGCTCCTGACTGTGTGTGTCTTAGTGACAGTTCTCTGATCTCCTATCAGCCGCCTGTGGTTAGGTGTGGTGGATCTGTCATCGCAGAGGCTCAATAACACTGACCTCAGACCAGCGCTTTTCTTCCAGGAAAAGCTGTAATCCGATCTCTAGGATCAGCTTTCCTCTTTCTAGGTAGCCAGCCGTTCACGACGAAGCATCTTTAACTAGTTTAGTGAGACCACACAGTGTGTGTGTGTGTGTGTGAGAGAGAGAGAGAGTAAGAGCAGCCACCCAGATTGGCTTTGTTGTCTTTCTAAATGGCTGTCTCCTTCCCTTTTTACTCCTGTCCAGCCTCAGTGTCAAACATAAGTCTATTCTAGCAAAATGATTTCCAGGCTATGCTCAGAGATGGAGATCATTATTTCTGGCTTGGTGTGAGCCCCTCTGGCTAATGTAGGGATAGGTAATAGCAGTGATAATGGACCTGTTGAGAGGTATGTTTTCCCTCACCCTCCCTCCTTTTCCTCTCAGTTCTTCTCACACTTTTCTCCCATTGTCCAGCAGGTAGACAGCATGATGGATGAACGGGGCTCGGGAGTGTCCCCGTGCAAAGCGGCGCTATCATACACCCCGCCGTCAGTTGATAGCGCCTGTAAGCATCGGCCATGATCGATGCCGCTCAGCCCTGCTCCATCACTCAGCTTGACTGCCAATGAAAGGCTTGGACACACTCAGGAACACAAGTAGACATAATGGCAGGGGGAAATTAGGGTGAATCGAGAGCTTGGGAGAAAGGATAGATTTTCTCCCTTCTTTCTTCACCATGTTAACTCTTTCATTTGCTTCACGGGTGGCGGCAAAACACACAGCCAAATGTATGCGCTCATATGGGATTTTTAAGCCTATAAGTACACATAGACATCATGAATCATTTACAGTGAAAGAAGAGATGTGGGCAACAGTTAAACGAGCTCCGTCTTGATTCTTTATGTGTGTGTGTGTGTGCGTGTGTGTGTGTCTGTCTGTCAGCCCTCATGTGGGCTTGATAAGTTCCACTGACATTGTGTTTTCTCTTGGTGGTTGTTGAGCGTTCCAGTCTGGGAGCGCTGTGTGTTTCTCATTGGTTGGTGAGCTGTAGATGATTAGAGCGGAGTCCATCCATGAAATCCCCTTTAGGTCCCATCGAAAAAAGGAGACAGTTTGTGGATGTGTGTGTATTATGAGAGCGAGAGACAGAGGGTGTTATGCTTGCTGTGTTTTTCAACATCCGAATAAATCACAGACCCTCTCCAGATGCGTCCACATGGCCTCCTTTTCCCTCATTCAGCATGTATAAGAGTGTGAGACGTTAGAGGGTCAAATATATAAACGAGTGCCATGACAGTTTATGTGTTTTTGGGAAATGAGAAAATGCTTCTTTCCTGAAATTCCATATAAATAAATGGAGGAGGCGACAGTGCAGAGAAAAGAGAGACAATAGTGAAGTGACACGCAGCTCTGCTTCTTCATTTTCCCTCGCTGTTTGTACTAGTTTTGGTGGACTGGTGTTGACATTAGCTTTCAAAA
Organism: Centropyge bicolor; assembly: GCA_037975185.1. Classification (NCBI taxonomy): domain Eukaryota; kingdom Metazoa; phylum Chordata; class Actinopteri; family Pomacanthidae; genus Centropyge; species Centropyge bicolor. The sequence goes on along the minus strand of JBBMOC010000007.1, from coordinate 3,660,795 downwards.
GGAAAAAAAAAAATCTACAAAGACAAACAGATGCTATTGAATTATGCCGCTTTCGGTATCAGTGTTTGTTTTTCATTAGGATTCTTTGTAGAGCCTATATTTAGTCCGAGAAGTGAGACGGAGGAGGGGAAAGAGAGACTTTCTCTCTTGGGTTTTTGTGTGAGAGTTTTCCTAAAGCAGCCTGTTTATTCCTCTCTTTATAAAAGCAGCAGTTTCTCCTTCCCCGCTTTTCAAGTCCTCCTCCCACTGAGCCCCATCCAGCTCTCTCCTCCTCTCATCTCCACCACAAAGGGACTGGAGAAACACCTTACACGCTCGCCGTGCTTGCGTGTACTATACATCTGCGCGTCTGTGCATGATAATTTGTGTGAACATGAATGAAGGATTTTTATTTTTAACACTGTGTTTTGACCTGCGGATGATAATGGTAATCACGATGATGATAGTGGTGGTGGTGTCTGGCTCCTCTGTCCAGATTGCACAGGCTGCTGCGCTGAGGTACGAAACACTGAGGGTAGACAGGAGAGAGAAAGTGAGGGGGAGACGCAGCTAGGAGGCATGTTTATCATTTATTTTAGCGAGAAAGAAAGCGTAATGTGAAGGTGTGGAGAGAGAAGGATGAGAAGGGGGGGGGGGGCACGAGGGTGAGAAGGAAGGCGCAGATACTCTTGACCGCACACAAAGACACTCAGTCACTCTCTCCGGGCCACACAAATACACACACATGCATTCCTGTGTTTTGGCAAGCACCCAAAGGCCCCGCAGCCTCGATCTATACTCCTTCTCACCTCATTCGCTTTATGTTATCCCCCACTCTTAACACCTTCCCTCTGTTTTCATCCGCCTGACACGGCGGGCTTGTTGTCATCTACAGTTCTCTGCACCTCAACCAAAGATATGTCTACACTTAAATGCAGCATGTAAACATAGTCAGGTTTCATTACTTGGCTTTTTAAAGCTCAGAAATGGCCTTCACCAAGGGATAACGTCTACTTCCTGACTCTCCCTGTCCAACCTTGCTTTCCTGTTTTTTTCTGTCATTGCTTTCTTACGGTTCGTTGGAGCCCCCCCCCCCTTCTCACTTGGCTGCATCAGTTGTAGCTCCTCCGGTGACCGGGCTAATGGCTCCATTTCTACCCTAATCGAGCCATCATTAACTCTTTACTTCCACTACCTGCACCTACCGACTGGGGCCTCATCACTGACAGAGAGAGAGCGACAGAGCTTTTAAGTCTTTTGGTTCAAGTCTTGAGTCAGTTGAGATCAGTCCAAGTAATTGCAAGTTTTTCAGGTGCAGATGATCGAAATGACATGGCATTTGAACATGTTAAAACTTTTTTTCCCCCTTTGCATAAATGAGATCTAATTAGGTCGAATTCACAAAATATTTAAGATTCATAGCTATGCAACATCAGCCTGTTGCTGTGTTCTTCATTTTTTTATTGCTCTTGGATTTTTCCAGGTAAAAGTCTCAAGTTCCTCATCAAGACTTGAACTCCTTATTTTTGTGACAAGTCTGACTTGACTCCAAGTCTTCTGCGTTTTCTCTTTCCTCAGCACATTTTGATCTGAGGAGAACAGCTGCTGCGTTTACATAAATGAGCACAATTATCCACAGTTTGGTAAATCATGTCTCTGACACAGATTAAGACAAAATGTGGATGTGGACATAAACAATTTGTGCATGTTGGGTTTGGTTTGTTTATTTGAATGTATTGCTCCTTTTTTTTTGCAAAATCTTGAGTCATTTCTTGGTACATTTCCAAGTTGAGCCACTTCTTTCTGAAAGGCCGCAGTTTATGTGTGTGGCTGTTTATGTGTGTGTCTACTTGTGGGTTTTTACTGTGCAGGGAGGAAGAAAGTAGTTAGCAGTTAGTGGCAGCACACTGCCATTCTTTTAACAGCCCTCACACACCTCATTAACTCTCTTAATGAGTAAGTAATCAGACACATTCCCCCTCAGTCTTTCTGTCCTTTTCTCCCCCTTTAAATGGACAAATAAAATTAAGAGCATTTGGCACGGATAAACATTTTCTTATCGTGCAATCGAGTCGAGAAATCAAGAAAACAGACAGCCTATTTTAGATACACTCTAAAATAAGTGCACTTATATTGGCACATACAACAGGCACCTCTTGTCAGGATCTAATCGGACACAAACGGAGTCAGTTTTTCTTTTTTTACTGGATATGGTTCTACTGTTTTATTAAAACAAGAATAAAATGCTTTCTTAGCTTGACTGTAAATAGCTCTTTAAATGTGTAAAATTACAACTCAATGAGATACAGACTGAAGCAACAGAGCGATGAAATAAGGGCGAGAGGAGAGGAAAACTCCAGCCGTGTCCACACTACTGTGTGTAAAGTGTCATTTACATGTTAAAAGATTTTTTCCAGCCCTTTCAGGTCATTGCCTTGCTCCTGAAATGCGAAAGCTATAATATCTTGTAACAATGTCCTCACTTGAGCTTTAGCTTGCCTCATTTATTAGTAGTTTTAAGCCAGATTACATGACAGGTGTTGACAGTTCACGCTGCAGTGTAGTATACAGTGAACTTTCAGTTTACATTTATTCACTTTAATAAGTGTTTTTTAAAAAACAGCCTTCGTTTACCTTAAAACAATGAGGGAAAAAAAGCCTCTCTAAATCTACGTAGTGCAACTCACACTGGAGTTACCTTACCAGAAAAATGCAAACAAAGACAGAGAGGAGAAAAAAAGTGGTAACAATAAACAGTTTCTGTGAATGGGGTCATTGACGGAGATACTGAATTGCAGAGTGCAGACTTCAACATAAATCCTTAAATGACACTTTGTTTCCCCTCTATGAAATTTAAAACCAAGACATCAGACGAAAATCAGATCTTCCCATCTGATTTATGACCCCCTGCGTCAACCGCTGTTGTCAAGCGACTGCGGAGGCAGAGGTTGTGAAATCTGTATGGTATGAAAGAGGCGATTGTTTGCGTTCGCATGTAGGCATGTGTGCGCATGTGTGCACATGTGTGCATGTGCACGCTTTCATTTGTGCATTAGGAGTTGTTTATTACTTGATAAAAATTGTGGATCCTGAAGCCCAGAGGGTTTTAAGCCTGTCTCTTTCAGAGGTGGCTGAGCTGTTGCAGAATCCCCAGAAACTCCTTTTGCTGTCAGAAATAAAGATTAAAGAATTAAAAGTATGATTATTATAAGCATAAAAGCTATGCTAATCTCTTTACACTGCTTTATTTGATTGGTGGGATTAACATCTGATCAGTTATGCAGCCACAGAAGGTATTTGTGTCATGCAGAAGCAAGTTGAAATCGTGTACAGTTTTAATGCAGTGTATCAGATCAGAGGTTAATGATGTGAATCAGACAAGAACCAGACATTACCTTCACTGTGCGGCTAATCTCCAGACCAGGCGCCTTGAGCTATGTCTGATAACATTGCTAATTATTCCAGATACATACTCTGCAGGGATTCTTGTAAATAGGCATATCAGTAGCTGAGTTTATTGTAAAAGCACTTTACACTAACTAAATGTTACTATTGTTTGAGGTCTTGTACGAGTGAAACCTTAAAAAGTCCCGACCGCAGCTCGCTGGCGGCTGTAGTTCATACAGCGAGGACACACCTGAAAACATGTGTGTTACCTCATCATTAGGGCTACAATGGGAATGAACTGTGAGCAACATCACCTATAGCGAGGCATGCTACATTAATGAACTAACTGCCCGCTCCGAGGTATGTGGTGCATTAAGGTAAATCTATACCAGGTCTAGGCTGTTTGAACACTGACATAGCCGCACTCGCTCTGGCTCACTAAGGCAGCGGCTCACACACCTGGTGGGCATGCTGTGTGCAGGAAATAAGGAAACCAAAAGTTGCAGGTCTGACATCATTACAGCAGTCTGTGAGATGCCTGGGGGCCTGGACCGGGGCTGGAGGCCGCTGCCATGCCTCGGGATAGTCTTCATAGCATTGTAATGAGTGCATGGAAGGAGTCTGGGCAGTGGTGTGTGTGGCGTGGCTCTGACGGTTTCCATGAGTCCTTTTAGCCTGAACAGAGCTGAGCAAGTGGAGCGAAGTCTGGAGGTTACGACCTGTGCTCCTGCTTCTGATGCTTAACTTTCTGCGCTCCTGCTTTGATCTGATGACCCTGAGGTTAGCCAAGTCAGAAGGATTTGATGGAGAAGCAAGGGACAAAATGGAAGAAAATATATATGTTTTTTTTTTTTATCTTTCTGTCATTTTTCGCCCTGCCAGCTTGCTTGTTAACTACAGCGTGTTTGGGCTGCCTCTCAAGTGATGCATTGTGGTGGTATTTGCTGAAGGGCCGTAACATTAGATTTACTGTCGTGACGTAGCGATGGAGACGGTGGTGGCCAATATCCCTCTTTGTGGTGACTGTTCTCACATAATCATGTCTGTTTTTGAATGGATCAGTGCTCCGCTGAAAATCTGCTTCCAAACTAATCAGAAATGTCAAATATCCCTGAGCCAACACGCAGTCGGGGCTGAGCTTAGAAAATACCAGTGAGGGGCAACCACAGACTATGTAAAATACAGCATGGTCTCCCACAGAAATGTCCTGTTTGCCGTTTTGAGAATGTGTAAATGCAGAAATGTAGCGTTGCTAAATTTAATATCGCTCTGGCTCCCGTAGGAGTTGAACCCGTCGATAAATCCTTAAAGGACACAGAAGACTGCAGACTCCAAACCATGACCACTGTGATTATTCTGTTATATGTGACAGAGGAGAGAACAAACCAGGCAGAGGGAGAAAGGCAATATAAGTAAATGAGAGAAAGGCAGACTTTCTGGCACAATAGATAGCATCATTTCGGGTTGACCTTTTTTTGGGCACACATTGTCCCAGAGCAGACCTACAGTTACAAAGCGACCTCCCACGACTTCAGCATCTAATCCAATCAAACAGCACCATAAGTGGGAGCATATAGATCACTCCAGCCAATCGTGTTATAGCGTGCTAATAGGATTATGGGGGTTTTAGTGTGTGGATTCCACCCTAGAGCTTTCATTTTACTACTTACACACATAGCATTGTATTCGTATTGTCAGAGCCGTCCTGCCTCGCCTCGCATTCCAGCTTCTCACGCCTGTCTCCATCTCTCTGTTCATCTGTCTCTCTTCCGCTCCTCGCACCTACTGTACTGTAGCCTCTGGCACCCCAACAACGCTGTCCTAGCATAGCAATATGTTACAATTTCTTATTGTAACCCAGGAGCGAACACACACGCAGAGAAAGATATTCTGCGCTCCTGCCAGATATCCGGGGGCAGAAATATTAACAGTACAGCACTATGCTGTGTGTGTGTGTGTGTGTGTGTGTGTGTGTGTGTGTGTGTGTGTGTGTGTGTGTGTGTGTGTGTGTGTGCAGGAAGGTGAGGAGAAGGTGAGAGGACTAATTAGTCATCTGATAGAGTGCATGGGCAGGTAGACCTAAAGCATTGCTCTCATATTGGAACCACCTTGATAAGAGGCACCAATAGAGCCCAGGTGCCAGACTGGCTCCGCTTTCAACTCTGCACTTGAGCTGTTTTGCCAAGAGAACAACAAAGGAGCTGGAGGAATCACAACTATTCTGGCTCCCATGCTCGCTGGTGGGGGGAGACATGAAGCCGATTTGATGGTTGGGATATGATCCTGCAAAATGTGGCAGACTGACAGAACAGATAGATTATTGTAGTGTAATTGCCTAAATTGCCTGCTAACTGTGTTCCACCGAATATCTTGGTGAAAGCAGATGCTATGCAGAGCTGCTGAGGAGCTAAAACTCTGAAACCTCAGATGATAAAATTAGAATGTGCCATTAGATGGAATATTTATGTTCTCTTTGAACCCGAGCCAGCGATGTGTGTGTTTCATTTGCACATCTGTACACGTCGCATTTTTGTGAGTTGAGGATAACAGCCAGATAAAGCTGTCGTCTGTGCTTGTGGAATGTGATGTAGTTCGGATAACCGGAGTCCTTGTTTGTTCATTTATCCAATGTAAATAATAAAGGTGTTCATTTTACGGCTGTTCCCATGTAGTGTTGTGTTAGGTTAAATACACAATCGTCTTCTAATGGGATTGAGACTTGATTAAGACGGGGCAAGACCCGACAAGCTGCAGCTGGATGCCAACACACAGCTCTGTAGGACCATTCACTGTCATGTCCCATGAAATATTCAAGCATGCATGTTCAAGCAAAATGCATCATTTTTTTTTGGTAAAAGTTCAACAGATGCCTTGAATTTAATATATGCAAACAACAAAAAGCCAAACATGCAAATTCCTCTGTTAATTGTGGTGTATTTGCAGTGGCCTGCAGAGCGCTGTTTTAATTTCTTCTGCACCATAAAGGCACAACCACCCATTCATTAGATAGATTGCACAACACAACCGCTGTGGTGTGTTTTGCTCCCCTCTTTTGTATCCCGGTTAAAACAATGTGCGTGCAACATTCATTCCAATGAAAGTTCTGCACAGTGTGACCCGACGGGGACGCTATGTGAGGCTGATCTTGGGAACTCATTTTTAACATTACCCCATGGGGTTTTATGAGTGTAGATACTTGTTGTGTGCATCATGGGAATGCGTGCTGTGGTGTGGTGTGTATCAACATTAAATAAGTAGTAGTCATCAAAGAGCAGTTGTGTTGTGTACTCTTAAAGATTGTGGTGGCTTCAGCCCCTCTATGGGCGACCATAAGTACTCTGTTTACGTCTGTCCGAACTATGGGAGCCCTCTATGCGTGTGTGTTTCAAGACAGGAGCCTCTCTGGCAGCGCCCTACAGTTTCTCTGTGTGGTGTGTGTGTGTAGAAGAGGGGCAGAGCCTTTCTGAATGAGGTTAGCTCACCATTTAAACGACAGACAAAAGACTCTGCTAATTAAAACTATGGCTACTTGTGTTTCACTCACTCTCTTTCCCTCCTCTCCTCTCTGACCTTCCCCTCTCTCACTCGCTTACTTTCCACACACATGCACTTTTCAAAGGCCTAATTTGTACCCACCGTTAAACGCTGGACACGCACACACAGCCTAACGCTAAAGGATAATGTTCTTTGTGCTGCAGCGTCTTAATGAATCCGTCCCGTAGGATCAGCGAGGACCCCTCATTGGTCGCTGCCCCGCTGCCTGTTTGTTGGCTCTGTGTGTAGGCAGCAAGCTGGGCACCTCACCTCACCAGAGCATGGTCAAGGCACAGAGAACAAATTATAGCATGAGTGAACGCTGAATAATACAGCCACTATAAAATTAACCACTCCACTGTGAGTAGAACTCTCCATGCAATACCACACCTCAGGGTTTTGGCACACATCGGTTGCCAACAGTTGCCCTCAGCTTTCAGCTCTGCACCGGTGAGTGTGGTAAAAGAGGGAGCAACACTGAATAGAGTGCAAGTTGAAAAGCACGTTTTAAACACTGGAAATCAAACTTTTACATAGGACATTTTATTTTATTTTTATTTAACCTTTATTTAACCAGGTTAGTCCCATTGAGATCCAAGATCTCTTTTACAAGGGAGACCTGGCCAAGATGGCAGGAGCAAACTTTAAAAGAAATACAAACACAGATAAAAATAAACAAAAAGACAATATAAAATATCAGTTAAAACATTCACACACAGCTGATCTGGACAGAGTTGCTGAACTTGTTAAAAGTGCTTCCAAAAGAAGGGTTCTTCACCCTGTTGAACCAAACAAACCAAACCAAGCCGCCCTCGAGGATAAGTTACATGTAACTAATACCTGCTTATTTTCTCCACAGAGATCTGAGCGAGAACTTCATCCAGTCCATCCCCAGAAAAGCATTCAGAGGAGCTACAGACATCAAGAACCTGTGAGTAACTCACGCCCAGCAAGGGTTGGATGTACTTAGAGTTGCAACAAACAATAATTGATAAATAATGAAAAAAGGGTTCAAAATGCCCATCACACGTTCCCAGAGCTCACAATGATATCTTCAAACATATGACTGTCCAAAACCCAAAGATGTTCAGGTTATTATCTGCAGAAAATATGAAAATATTCACATCTTAGAAACTGGAATTAGTGATTTTTTTGCTTTAAAAAAATGACTTAAACAATTAATCAATAATCAAAAAAGTTTATTGTAAATGACTAAACAGTTAATTAGTCATTTTAGCTCAATATGTCTCGATATACAGTTGATATCTCAGCGAAATCAGTGATGATAAGTCAGAGAGGATTGAATCTGAAACTGAATGCTGCTGTTAAATGAAAAGTCTGCTCCATTCACAACTCAGTCAGTATCATTCCAGTATGTTGACTTTTCTTTTCTTTATCTGGCTGAGTTAATGGCCCATGGTAAGATTAAAACATTATGTGCGTGTGTGTGTGTGTGTGTGTGTGTGTGTGTGTGTGTGTATGCAGGCTCAGTAGGTTGTAAATCACCCTGGCTGAGTAGACTACCTCACACACACACACAGCTCCCCGAAGATGGCTTGTAGCAACCGTGATTTACATCTTCACCAGATTACATGCACACAGAGACACATATTTATGAGGTGTATTGATGCAGATAAACAATCAGTAAAGTCCCCTTTTGCTACTCTTGGGGTTACATGAGCCGGGATGACTTAACCAGTATCGATTTCTCGTAGTCCATCAGTGTACTGCTTACTGTATCAATGATTACAACTACCCCGCGGGGACAGAAAGATTGTGTATGTGTATTGTGTAACCAAGCGTCTGTCTCTCTCCTGTGTGCTCTGCAGTCAGCTGGATAAAAACCACATCGCCTGCATCGAGGACGGAGCCTTCAGAGCTCTGAGAGGCTTGGAAGTGCTGTAAGTAACTGAAGTGTTGCCATCCAGCCCCACCCTGTATCATCCCATTAAAGCACTTAGTAAAATTAAGATATTGTTTTTACCCCGCAAATAACCATAACTAATATACACATAGCACAGTCCTTTAATTAGCATGGCCTTGGTTATTATGCCAAAATACCCCCAGTGGGCCTCATGAGGGGGCCTGCATCATGGAGACCAAGCTCCATTAACTCATTGTTCCACACAGTTGACAGCAGCGTTCCCCTCCATCACATTAACGCCTACCCCCCCCCCGCATCCACCCACTCCTCCACCTCCATCTACGCCCCATCCAGCCCTGGGCGGGCCCATCTGACAAGGGACGTCCAAGCATCTTGATGATCAAAAATCCCATTCAAGTGAGCATTCAACCCTGGATGCATTGGTGACCGCGTTATGCAGTTCTTTTTAAAAACATTCAATTAATCATCCCTTGTCAAAAATCATAATCACAGGCCTCCGTTAGAGCTCTCCACCTGAAACAATGTGGACTAACAGTGAGGGCCGGGCGGGGGGGACAAAGGCACTTTGACAGCCTTGTTATTTTTATGGTGAAAGGCTGTGTTGTGCGTGTGTGTTTGTAGGGTATTTTTAGGGGGTGGGGACACAAAAAAACCCATTAAAGGCTGCTTTCATGGCGTGGATGGATTGCAGATGTAGCAATAGGATTGTCATAATGGTGGAAGAGGGTACGGGGGGGTTGTTTTGAGGGGGTCTGTATGTATAGGTTTTATGGGGGAGGAGGACAGGTTGTGTTAAAAAGGGGGAGCAGGTTGAAATATGGTAAAGGGCTATTAAGCTGATTGAAATGACCTGATTCTTTGGCTGCAGCTGATGCCCAGGGTTCGAGGCAAGTGTGTGCAGGTGTGTATGTGTGTATTGTGCGTTTCCTGAACTACAAGTTGAGGGCGCTGGTGATCGTACTTGTTATGCATGTGTGTGTATATATTTGCATCCACGACTGTATGTGTGCGTGGGAGGTGCAAGGGCTTCCCATCTGTGTGGAATGAGGTGCTATATTCCCAGCGGGATGCCACAAAGAGAGACAGAGAAAAAAAGGGGGGGGTAGATTGAAGAAGATGGAACGGAAGAGGACAGCCGCAACACAACTCTTTTCGAACTATATATTTTCAAAATGCCTCTTCTCCTCTGTGCCAGTGATGTGACTTTCTCTTCTCTTTTCACAGAACACTGAACAACAACAACATCAGCAGCATCCCTGTCTCCAGCTTCAACCACATGCCCAAACTACGAACCTTGTAAGTCACACCTATCAGTGCGCTCTTCCTCTCTGGAGGTGTTCCGTAAAAAAAAAAATATTCCACATTCATACAGGCACAGTAGAGAAAAAGCGCTGAAGTCCGATATGATCTGAATGGGAGTAGATGTCATTCCAGGCAGTGTTGGGAGGCAGCCATAGCCACAGAGCACCACATAAGGGTTTGTAGCAATGCCAGGGGCCATTATCCCCTCCAGCTAAAGCACACACAACAACAACTGGCCCAGATAGACGCAAATAGCCCCAGAAGCCTATTGTGTATTGTGCATTGTATGTGATTACTAAATCTGAAATTACGTACAAATTAAAACAATTATGCCTGCTGAAACAGAGCCGTGACTCCTTGTGGCCACACGTCTTGCGGTGGCTTTTTGGGCCTCCTCGCTCCCAGTGGGGTTATATTATATGGCTTCTCTGTTTGTGTGCGCACTAAGTGTCTCTGCTCATGGGTTTGCAAGTTAGCATACGTGCTCCAGAGGTCCACCGCACCACAGCAAGAGTTATTCTGGACAGGCGCAGCATTCCAGGAATGCCGTGTTTGGAGTATTGGGTTTAGAAAAGACCTCTTTAGTGTTCCTCCTTTTTAGAATGTGCCATTTACAATCATCCATGTAGCGTATCATTTAGTGCGTTTCGCCACAGGGATTGGATGTGATGAGTTCTTGGAAAGAATAGACTTTTAATGTTATTTGTGTCTTCAGCTGAGTGGTATTTGAAATAGCAGAGAGAGGATCTTTTAATGCATCCATGTTGATTTCTTTTTCCCTCTCTTCTAACAGCCGTCTCCACTCCAACAATCTGAACTGTGACTGTCACCTGGCCTGGTTGGCTCAGTGGCTCAGACAGAGGCCTACAATCGGTCTGTTCACCCAGTGTACTTCGCCTGCTGAGCTCAGAGGACTGAATGTGGCAGAGGTGCAGAAACATGAATTCAGCTGCTCAGGTAAGATTTGTGTTACTACTAAACTGTAAAAGACAGATACCACATAGATCATTGAATTTCATGCTGTGCATTGTTTATTCAGGAAAAGCTACTTTTAAAGCATCTCACAAAGGCATGAATTGATTTTTTTTTGTGTGTTGCACATCAGTCCTTTGATCAACTCATTCATGCCAAAAACTCCCCGTCCTCGCTCGTAGATATTCTCCTCCCTCCTCTCCAATTGTGTTTTTGTGTCAGCGTGTTCACCTGGCAGCCACCTGACAGCTCCTCTGCCCCCGGGCAACCCCACGGCTCCGCTCTGGCCCTTTCATGTGTCTCCAGATTTCAGGAACTGGCAGCGGTGCCAGGAAAATGCCACATGACATACATATATATATAAAGCACACAGCTGGAGCAAAGGCTGCCCCCATTGACAGCAGAAGCCCTCTCCTCAGTCGTCATTATTCATGGCCTCTCACCTCTTCGCATAAGGATTATAGCAGCTTTGAACTCGCTGTTTCTCTCTTGCTNGATTTTTACGCAGCCATACGGCGTGACAGCACAGATCATTAACTATTCATCGCCCAGGGAAAGAGACTCAAAGCGTGGGAGTGTAACGATTCCAGTTGCGAACTGGAGCTGGGGGTGTCAGAGAAACTTTGGGGTCTGGTAGGATGCAGATACAGAAAGCTGAGGTTTTGCATGATGAAGCGTTACAGTTTATGCTGATATTAACTTTCATCATGTTTTTTAATGGGGTGTTTTTTTTAAAGAAAGTTGCAGTAGATTGACACTGATTGGTTCTTCGTGACTCTCAATAGCAAGAAGTCATTCACACTTTCTGAGCAAAACAAACAACAGGGTGAAAACAAAATCTTTTGCTCTGTATTTCTGCCTCTTTGTGCACAAACACAGTCATGCATTCACGCAAACATGTACACACACACACACACACACACTCCCAGTTTTCTCTGAGTGGATGAGTGACCAGAAGTTGAACTCCCAGTGAAGGACTCATTAGGGACTGTTTCGCTGGCACACACACATACACACATATACTTCTTTTTTTTTTTTTTTTTTTTTAAGTATTTTTCGATGTTTGTGCGTGTGCTTAGTTTGTGCTGTGACCAGGCCAGGCCACCTGCGGGGGATTTGGGGCGGGGTGGCGCTGTGTTGGAAGAGAGGAAGAGGGAAAAGAGAGGTACGTTGTTGTTGTGAGAGGCAGGAGAAGGAAAATGGGGTACAATGTGTTATTAGTTGTTGCAAACTATGATGAAATTTTGCAGCGCTCTCAGCATCGTGACTCACTCACTCCCAGTATTGGGCTGGAAAGCGTCTCCATATTGTAAATTTTTGCTCAGTAATGAGCAGAGTAACACGTTTACTGCTTCACTACAAGGAATAATATCAAATTTTTCCAGGCAGTCTTTTATTATTAATCTAAAAATCATGTTAAAGTTGGACAATCCAAAAGCCAAAATATAATCTCGCCAAAAATATTTTCTTTTTTTTTCAAAGAACAACGAATTTTTGCTTTTTATTTAGAGATGAAAAGTAGGTCTTAAAATTAATTGCACAGCAAACATTTGTACTTGACTTTTTACTTTTAATTACTTACTTGGTGCATTACCAGCAGCTCATTTGTGTTGTCCTCACTCCCACTCTTATTTTTTACTCTTAATTTTTAAGCACAAGAAAATCTGGGTAAAAATATGTATCTTAACTCCTATTGAGAAAATTCGTAAACAAACGATTGGCCTTACCTAAGCGCCAGTGACACATAATTCTCTGAATCTAATTTAATGTAAATTAGAGTGACTTTACTTTCTTTGAATGGCCGTGATTTTATTGAGCAGTAAATTTACATGTGAACCCTCTTTGTTCTCCTTGATCATTTACAGGAGAGCTGACTAAAAGTTAGAAGCCGCTTGTGCCAATTCAACGTTATATGACAGAAAATTAATGACTATTGTACTTGAATTACTGCTCCCAAGGAATAATAAATGAAGTAAAAATATTATGTTTGAAATGAGCAATGAGTAATAAATTGCTTGAAGGGTGGAATAAAATACGACTCCTGTAGTGGGAAACAGGGAAGAAATGAGTGTACAGTATGAAGAGGGAAAGGGAGGAGAGACTGTTGTGCTGACAGGGACTTTGAGGAAACAGACAAATGGGAAGAAGCCAGTGATAACATTTTGAAAGGACGAGAGAAATGAGGTGGATTGAGGTTAAATGTAAAGACCTGCGAGCGAATGGACAGGAGGTAATGGGCTGCAGTGACAGTCACTGGCAGAGATATGGGAGCGGAGAGGCTGAAAACGAGGACGCTGAGAGGAGTGAGAGGGAGCAGCTGCAGGAGGGGAGAGTGATAGAAAGGTGAAATTAAATAAAACAAGGGAAATGGGACAGGGATTGGAGTAGTAGAGAGACGGTGGATGGGAAAGAGATAATGGGGAAAACAGCACTAAGGAAGGAACAGGGGACGAGCGTACATCAAAAAGCTTCACCTCAAGTATACCTGTCAGAGAGCTGTCATTGTTAAGGCCGCTCCAGCTGTGCTCTGCACTCTCCCTGATCCCAGGCCTGTCAAATATGCCATGTTAGATCAGAAGGGAGTTCTTCCTTGCCCTACACCTGATCCCAGATCTGTCAAAGCTCTGCCATCCCAGATCACAGGGCCTCAGATCACGTGGGTGAGCGACTGCGTGAGTGTTGATTCACGCTCTTGACGCTATTTGTTGTGTTTACATGATTTCCACATCTGTCAAAGCATCTCCGCCTTTCAGGTAATTGATCATGAGTTGCCAGGTACATGAAGTCTGATCCTAAATATTGTTTATAGGCTAAATGGTCCAAGAGCTGAAGCCAGTAATGTCATGGTAAAGCCTGATGTTTGGCAGCGACCTGTCTTTCTGTTTTAGGGAGTGGAGTTTTGAGGACTGTGCTTTCTCTGTTACTGACTTTCACCATCACTCACTCTGTCTTCCTCTCCCTGAATCTCTACCCCCCCCCCCCCTTCACTCTCTCTTGCCAACATTTTCCACACAAGCTGAGCGATAGATAGGAAGGTAATCAAATATTCATGGTTTGAAACTCGGATTAGTAATGCTGTGTAAATGAGGCCATTTAAAAGTCTGTTTTATTCATTTTATCTGGGTTAGGCTTACACACACACACACACACACACACACACACACACACACCACACGCACCAAACACGCCGTACCGGCAGCGCGAGCGCCCGCTCTTCACCATATCATTGACAGTGCCGCAGCTATTTGAACAGGTATCTGGAGACAGTGTGATGGGTTGTGTGCTCTGTATGCAAATTGAAAAGTTGAAGTGTTTTAAAACAAATGGAAGAGAAGAGGTGGGGGGGTTGTAAAGCTGAATATGCAGAATGGCATCAATTCCACCCAGAGAACGCAGACTCAGGAGGAAAATTTGCACCGAGATCAATAGATGTTATTGGGAGGCCTTCAATTGCCGCTCCGGCTCTATTATTCATGTCTTTCTTCTCCTCTCAATCTACTGTGGCACTCCTTTGATAGATAACCTAGTTTCTTGCCCATTGATTCTCAAGGATGTACAATAAAGTCAAGACTAGGGTGTTTCATTTCTTTCTTTCTTTTTTTTTTTCCCCCCTCAATGTCAAAACATCTCTGGGATTGTGCGTTCATTTGCAATTCAGTTTATGAGGCACAAAGGGTTGATGTCACGTACAGCAGCGGAAGAGTTTGAGCTCCACATTAGTGCAAGAGCTGCTCCATGCCACCGCACAAATCCTCCGGCAAACACTCTCACCCTGTAATCCTGCTCAGCGTCGTGCTGCTCTCATTGAAACCGAACCCACCTGTGCTCACACACCTGTAGGAGCTGCATATTCCTCTCTTCTAATTATATTTTCCCTCCTGTTTCGCCGCTCACACTGACTTTTTTTTTCTCTCTCACTCTTCTAACTTTTCTCTCCAGGTCACCAGGAGTCTTCCAGCCTGCAGCCGTGCAGCATCGGCGGAGGCTCCTGCCCTGCCATGTGTACCTGCAGCAACAACATCGTGGACTGTAGAGGGAAAGGTCTCACCGCCATCCCAGCCAACCTGCCCGACAGCATGGCCGAGATGTAAGCATGAAGTTTAATCAGTTCCCCGCATCTTTTCCACTAAAGGGAAGACTAGACTACTTTTGGACATGAAACTAAACCTTTTACAAACATGATATATTAACATGATCGCACTACATACACTGCTGTAGTGCAGTCAAGAATATTGTAGATGATGTGGAGAAAATGTTTGTTCTGCAATAAGTTGCTTCAATAATTTCCAGCTTCTTTTGCAAAGCTTTAACTCTCATGATGAACATGTACATGATGAATTATTGATGTAGCCACCAACTCCCAGTCAGTCGTGTCTTTTTTATTTTTCAACAATTGACATTTATGTTATCAATCACATTCACGGCTCAGTAGATCTGGTCAGATTTGATACAGCAGTGAGAACTTCTTGGATCTGATTCTTCATCATGGAGAAACTTGAGCAGCAGATGCACAGAAAAGTGATGGATGTCAGAGAAATGCTGGGACATCCACAGGTGCAGCGTTCTTTGAAGAATGGCACTGCAGGCCATCTGTTTGTATATGCGCATTAAAGATGCCTATCTTTCTGTCTGCGCGTGCTCACGCAGGGGTTTAACAAGGCCGAGAGGATTTCAGCATGCAAGTTTTATGTACATATGCTGTTCTAGCTTGCTTTTCTCACCATGCATCACCCAGCAGGGAGACATCCATCCATTTGCTCCACCCTGACAGACCCACATGCAGACTCAGAGCAGACTTCAGACTGCATGCTCTTATCAGCTCAGATGGCTGTGAACTGCATGCGAGCGCTTTGCTCACGTCCCTCCCGCAGTTTATCAGTCCGCCAACATCTGTCTGGGCATTAACTCTTTACGGCCCACATGTTATCAGCCCAGTGTAACTCCCGGGAATGCACGGCTAGACTTCTCAAGGTAGTGCTTTTGCTCTCCTTATCAGTGGTTTAATGCCCCCGGCAGAAGTCTGCATGGCACTGTACGGCAACGCAGTGATTTATGCACAGTGAGAATAAGGGAGGATGAAAAGCCAGGGGTCGCATTGCATGTTCATCCAAGGAGCATGTGTGTAGTTAGGAGGACGCAGCAAGTTTCTAGGTCTCCTCCTCCCCATGGGGTCTGTTTATAAATACCCAGCTAGCATGGAAGTCACAGATCCCATGTTCCCCAACAACCCTGACCCATTTCTACTGCAGTGCTGTGCTCGATTTCCTAATTTGGACTTCACACTTCTGTGCGTTCCCGTCTAATTGAATGACCACCCACGAAATATTTTCAATCATTTAAAAGTCTTCACACATCCTGAGTATTGACTTTTGAGGCGTAAATAATTCAACCTCGCCCGTGCATTTTGTCATGTTTTATGATTTAGAGACTGATGTGATCTATGAGGCCAATAACCAGCGAGCAGCACTAATGGGAGAGCAGGGAGAAAGATAGTTCTGCCACGTACTGGTTTTATAGACAGCAGATTCCCCCTGCGCAGCAGATGAGTGAAGGGATTTTAAAAGTCTCCCTGCCCTTCACATCTAATTGGTGCTTAACCGTGTCCTGCTAATAAACTCTACTATGTTCTGATTCATCTTTTACAAGACCAGGGTGAAACACTGCCTTACATCATGTGCATTCCTTCTGTCCTGCCCATCAGAGCTTTACCTTACAGGTTATATTCCCACAACATTCCTCCATTCACTCCTTCTCCTCCTCTCGTGACTTTTTTTTTTATCTCCTCCACATTTCTCTACGTCTCCTCTCTCTCTTTTTCCCGGTTCGCCAAATCACCACGGGCGGGTTCGAGGAGGCAGATCAACGGTGAAGGAATGAAACGGAGAAAGGGGGGGGGAATCCGCTCAGTAATTTGGTGCAGCAGGTTTGATCTGCGCTTGAAGTTCATTATAAAATCAGTTTCAATTACAGCAAGGCGGGCTGCTGGGTATCAAGGCCAGCCTAATGCCTTGTTAATGAGGCACTCGGAAACTCACATACACACACAAACACACACATGCTGCTCTCATTATGTACAAATCGGAGTCCTGCAACCTCCCTGCCCTGCTCTCCCCTAATGAATGCCAGTGTTGTGTTTATGGCTGTGGGGATGTGAGCTGGTTTCTATACTCCTCTCTTGTGAGACCAGGCCCAGTTAGCCTAAACACTACCACAACAGATTATTATGCACCATAGTCTCTGTCTGAAATGACTGAACTCTGCCATAAAAATCTACCCCCCCCCCTCTCGTCGCCTTTCATCCGCTGCTGCGTTCCTGCCATCCATTTCTGACTCACGCACGCACTGAATGAATACCCAAAGGCGTAATGTGTTTCCCCTTAATGAAAACCATGCTCAGACCCTAATGAAAAGGATGAAGACCATTGATTGGGCCGACGCAAACACCAGCTCACAGACACACACAGGCAGACACACATACAAATGTTCAGTCTGATAAATTGGATGGGAATCATTGATCGACTGTCCGAAGGCAACTCTGAGGGATTGTTTCTTTTCTTCTCCGCCGATTGGACGGAGCAGCTCCTTTGTTGATTGGAGGGATTAAGTCGCTTGCACATATCGACCTGCGAGGAGCGACAATGCAAAGGCTAAAAAGTTGTCAGACGGCTTTGTGTGCTCTCGTCTGGCTCGGCGGGTTCAGTTACACGCTGACACCCACCGGAGCGCCGCAGCATGTAGGCACTCACGTACACGAGCGACACTGAGACACATGCAAACAGCCCGTAGACTGCCAGACTGGTTTGGGCCAGTCAGACAGACTGGTTGATGAGAGAAGGCGCTAAAGCCACTTGGCCCACCACTCTGCCGCATGGTGAGGGCAGAGGAACCACAGCGCTGTCACTCCGCTGTAAATCCGCGGACACATCGGGACAGGCAGACGAAAACAGACAGAGAGAGCATGCACACCACAGGAATCTGTGGTCTGGAATCACTGCTATCCTAAGAATGTCAATTGCGCTCCTATATCGCTCCATAAACGTAGGACACTCCTTTGAAGGGGGAAAGATGCTTGATTGAAAAATTTGGAAGCTGAAAACTGTTAAGTGGCTGTGGCTCATCTCTAACAAAACATTCTCCCCCCCATGAATGGTCGTAAACATAGCAATGCGGGAGGCCGAAGAGACGCGCAGTAAATCTGATATGTCTGCAGAAAGAATAATTAAATCATGTGGAATTGGGGCCCATGCCAAGAAATCACATACTTAAGAGGTTGATGGTTAAATCGATCAACATTGTTTGCAAGGAGTTTTGCTGATTTTCAAATATTTCTCATTTTCCTGTGGTAACAAATAGCGATTTAATGATCTTTAGATTCCGGCGTAAGCCACTGGACTACCACACCTCGCACAGGCCCATGCCTCCTGTTCTGCAGCCAAGTCCTCTGCTGGGAGGCAGCGTGGTAGGACAACCAGACAGGCCCACAGCTGGCTCCCTCCGGGCCCTGCTAAGCCTTGTTAAGGACAGTTTTAAAAGCTGTGAAGTGACCTGCAGATAAACAGCCCTCTGCCAGCTACACCAGGGAATTGGTCTGGGACTGAGCTGGGTCCTAAGTAGCAGTCGGCCTTAGACACACAGACATGCATGCCCACACTAATGGGGTTTAGCGATGTCTGTTTCCCCGCGAGCATCTGAGACTGATTAGACTTTGCGACTGTTCCGAACTAAATGACCAAGCGCATGTTTGTCTGTGTATTCATTTCACTCTTTTGACAGTGTTTTATGGGGGGGATTTTGTCAGGCCTTTTTCCTGTCAACTCGGCTTCGGCGGCTCTTCAGCTCACAGGAAAAAGTAAACTAAAAGAAGTAATATTTCACCGGGGCTGCAAAGGTTTCAGTGGACACTTTGCAGACACCCAGAGGATAAAGACAAATTTCACAAGAACAAGTGAGGTCATTATTGATTTCAGGATCTCATATGAGAGCATAAGTGCTGGACACTGTAAATGTTATAGCAAGAAGAAATATTACTTTTAGTTCAAGGCCTTAACACCCTCCCACAAACTGAGACGGAGCCGTTTCCCCTCCAGCCCTTTTCCACAGCACTTTAGTATTCAGACTGTTTATTGGTTCTGAGGATGTTATGACTCCAACATGCCTGGACCTATTACAGCTGGGGAATAGATCTCCGCTAATATAATCAGGCCAATCACCAAGGGTCAAAGGTAATGGGAGGATTGCTCAGCTGTGTTGGCATGGAGAAGTCTATTGTTTGGTTAACTGATGGTATCTCCTCTTCTCTCCTCTCCTCTTTTCTCCAGACGTCTGGAGCAGAATGGGATTAAGTCTGTTCCTCCCGGAGCCTTCTCTCCCTACAAGAAACTGCGTAGGATGTAAGTACAGCAGTACACTCACCTCAGGGCTAA
Organism: Centropyge bicolor; assembly: GCA_037975185.1. NCBI lineage: Eukaryota > Metazoa > Chordata > Actinopteri > Pomacanthidae > Centropyge > Centropyge bicolor. The sequence continues at coordinate 3,641,313 of JBBMOC010000007.1, read as the reverse complement.
ATAATACAGATGAGAACAAGAAGTCGAGGGCTGGAAAAAGAAGCGACAATTGGCAGTTTTCTCATTCCACTCCTAAGGACCATGAAGTATTTATTTGGTCTGGGCCTAAAGAACATATTCTTGTTCTCAGGCTCGGGGTGGCATGGAAAGCAGGCACTCAGATGCTACATGAGCATAATAACAGCTCTCATCTTTCATTTCTGCGCACTGGTATTCCCCTGGCTGGTGCTGCGTCCAGTCTGTGTTGTGCCTGCGTCGGCAAACCGTAAACTGCGTCTGGGACGACGCTGATGAGGGGACGGAGAGTGTGCTGGAATGATGGCTGAGGCCTCAGCAGTGACAGGCTGGTAGTTGAGACTGAGTGGTTTTTCACCCGTAGAACCAGCTGGCCGGTTGGTCGGCCAGCACACACCAGTCGGCCAAACCCATAACTCCGACACCACCGGGCCTGACCGACATAGCAGCAGGGAGACGGAGGAAGTGGAAGGTCAGGGAGTTTCTCTGCCCTTCTTAAAGGATTCCTCACTGTTTTATCATCCAACTCCAGGGACAGTTTGAAGTTCAGATGAGGTGAACGCAGAACAGTCAACAGACTGGAGCAGCTGCTATCTTATTGAAACTCCAGGGAGATGTCAAGGGAAATCAAAATTTATTCGTACAAAAATAAATGCAAAAATGTGGGTTTAAAAAAACAAAAATTGTGATCCATGTGGGAAAGAAACTCTTGAACTAAACAAGTGTGAGAGTAAGTTCAAACTTGTTATAAAAACAATAGCATTTATTTTTATTGAATTTAATACAAACATTTGTGGTTTTTATAGAATATATAGAAACCATATTCAGTGGCAGTTTGACAGATTCAAGAAATCCAAATATTAACAAACCGTATTAATCTCTTATAGCTTTTCTGACACTGCACTGACAGAAAATTAATATTTATTTGTACTAAAAAAAAAAAATGCAAAAATGCATTGCATAATAATACTAACTCCACACAAACTGAGCAAAATTCAACTAAATACTTTAGTTTTTTAGTAAAAGCAGAATTGTGTAAGTTTTATTCTTACAAACACAGAGCCATCATTTATCATTGAATATGACAAAAATATATTGTTCTCATATGTAACTTTTACAAACCAAAACAAAATAAAAATGTCTAAGTCGAACCCCCAGGAACTCAACCAGGAACCTTTTTTTTTTTTTAAGAAAAATAGATGTTTTCATAGAACATATAAAAACCAGATTTAGTGGTGGTGAGAATGTGTGCCTCTCCTCCATCTGGTCATCCAAACAGACATGACCTGCTACTGTTGCTGCTGCTGCTGATTCTGCATTTAGCAACAATAATGCATGGCCGCGCATGTCTGTGTCGACCCTCGTGCCTCTGTTTATTCAGCTGGCCGCGTGCCCTCGCTGGCCCGGCCTGTCCCGCGTCCGACACCCTCGCTGCGAACTGTGTGTAGACAGCATCGATACATCATGATGAATACGGCCCCTCTCCTGGGTCGGACTCTGCAGATGTTCATATGTGTGTTTTTAGTGGTCGTTTTTTCTGGCTCTTCTTTGTGGAAAACAATCTTAATTTCATTAAAAGGCAACATCAGGGAAGTTAAAGTTAAATATAGGGTTTTGTGTGTTTGTTTGTTTATTTGTGTTGTGTATAGGCATGTGTGCAATGCCTCCTCTGACCCTGCGTATTCTCTTCTCCCTGTAAATGCCAACCACACACATTCTCTTTCACCTTGTCCCAGTTTGGATGACCTACACGTGAACCGCTCCCTAAGACAGGGATGCTTGCAGCAGCCCTCACACGCTGACACATAGACAAACACACCAGTGTCTGAGTTTACAGACACACACCAGTGCACATGTTGGCTCCTTCTCTGCGTTTTCATTTCCAGGAAACCTCAGTCCTTTGCAAGAAGACAAATGGGTACTTATTTAACTGTTACCCCCAAATGAGAAAATATCCCTCTTCTTCACCACATGATGATTTTCCTTCAAAGGTATCCAGTCGACTGGAGTTCAGTCCACATACTCCATTAACTCTCTCTCTCCATCTGTCTTTCTCTCTTTCTGTCCCACTGTTCCTCATTTACGGTTGCATTTACTCACACAGACACACAGACACATAAACACATAGACACACAGGCTTAGTGGTTATCCTGTGGGGAGAGGCCTGTGGATCCTATTAACAACGACTGTGTTCAGAGGCAGTCTACTGTATTTCGCTTTGGATTTCAGCCCTGCACCCCATTTTTACTCGCTCACACGCTCGCCATGATACAACACAGGGCCCGTTGATAGGCCACAAATAATAAAAGTAAATGTTTTGATTGGCTCTGCGGCTCCAGCCCGCTCCAGTTCATCAAATCCCTTCAAGGGACTCACAATCAAATATGGGAGAGAGCTGGAACTCATCCTCATCCACTTCACACTACATTGGCTTTCTCCTCCCTCGCCAGCAACAAGCAGGGGCATTACACCCACCACACCTTCCTGTGAGGGAGACAGTCAATTGACAAAGGGGTCAAACCTCCCATAGGAAAGGGACTTTGCATTTCCTCTACTAACTCTCTATTCTTCTTCTTCAATGCAGAGACCTGAGCAACAACCAAATCTCTGAGATAGCTCCTGATGCCTTCCAGGGCCTGCGCTCCCTCAACTCCCTGTAAGTGGCCCCTGAGCCAAGTTTGTGCATGTGCATAAATATCCAGTGGGTTGTCATTTCCCGTGTCTAAAGCAAGACTGTGTTGTGATTTCCCAGCGTGCTGTATGGAAATAAGATCACCGACCTGCCCAAGGGGGTGTTTGACGGCCTCTACGCCCTGCAACTGCTGTAAGCAGAACACACACACGCTCTGCTGCTGATACACTGCAGACATATACCGAACACCAGGCATCCTTTACTCCCACTCAGTGAAGGAGTCATAACCTTCAAATAAACTTTGTAGCTGTGCATAGTTTTGTAGATGGAATGCATAATGAATGAACGCATAAAGAAAGTCTGACAAGCTGCTTCCCTCCCTCTTTCCCTCCTTCTCTCCTTCTTTCCTCCCTCCTTCCTCTTTCCCTGTCTTCCCCCCTTCTCTCAGGTTGCTGAATGCCAATAAGATTCACTGCGTTCGTGCGAACGCCTTTCAGGACCTGCAGAATCTCTCGCTGCTATCGCTCTACGACAACAAGATCCAAACCCTCGCCAAGGGCACCTTCACCTCACTACGAGCTATACAGACCCTGTGAGTCAAACACGCACGCACACGGGGACAAGACGCTGTACACGCTCTGACACATACTGAGCCGTCACCATAAAACATGAGCCAACACAGGAGTTGTTTACTCGCAGGTCTGTGTAATAACACAGGAATGGGATCATGAGCTAGAGTGAGGAGTAAATCTATCATCTTCACAAACACACGGACACACACAGCTTCTGCGGCCGGATCAAAAACAGCACTCACACCACGCCCACCCCTGTCACTCAGGCAGCTTTCTAAATGAATGCCCCCCTTTTTTCTGTTCTGATCAAACAGTCAAACCACAGGCTGTAATCAATACAGACCACACACTGTGTCATCTGCATGTCTGAAACACACTGCTTGACATTGTCATCCATATATGCATATGCAACACATGCAAGACACCTGTTGAGGATGATGGATGGTGCCATGCTCACCACACATGCATTGAGGGCCACTGGGTTTAAGGGTCTCGGTCTAAAACAAGCTTCTTGTTTTGCCTTCATGCTGAAGAAGGGGTAAAAATACATGTCGAGCCTTCCCCCAGTGTCTGGTCCTTCAAAGTGACAACAATTTGTAGGACAACACACTCTTTAAACTGAAGCAGGGCTGGCTGATATGGTTCAAATCAACATGTCAACATCAATGATTTTCTATATCTATATATATGCACAAAAACAGTCTGAAACAACAGCTCCATAAATCCTACCTCCATGAAGTTATTTCAGATGCTGCAGTTTGTGACTCTTTGCATTGAATCGTATTGTTTTACAGTGAGAGGTGTTTCTAATATTTTTGGAAACCTCAAATATTCTCTCTGTCTGTATGACACAATATAAATCACCAGCAGCACAAACTGCAGCCAAAACAACCATAAAGCTGAGCGAGTGAATCACAAATATGCCAGTAATTAAAATAATCCAACTGATGTTTAGAGGAATTTGATGTCTTCTGCTGTTCTACGAATCCTTAATATGTGTGAAAACAAGAACATCAGGGACTAATTTTGTTTCCTGTCAGTTTTCATGTGTGTTGCTTGTTTCCCCTTCCTCTTCTATCTACCTCTCTTACCTCCCCCTTCCTCTCTTTTCTCCAGTCACCTTGCCCAGAACCCATTTATTTGTGACTGTAATCTGAAGTGGCTGGCAGACTACCTGCGCTCCAACCCCATCGAGACCAGCGGTGCCCGCTGTGCCAGCCCCCGCCGCCTCGCAAACAAACGCATCGGACAGATCAAGAGCAAGAAATTCCGCTGCTCCGGTAGGCCGGCGGCTCAGCATGGCTGTCTCCAAATGTCTCCCTCTTCCTTCTCTCTGGGGCTCTCTATCTCTCAGACAGGCTTTGTTGTTTTTATTCCACTTGTCTCTCGCCGCTCTACTCTTACCTCCTCTCTTTCTCTCCGCTGGGAGTGGCTTTTATCTCCGCATTGTTCCCTCGCACCACATTTAATGAGCGATCATTCCTGGCAAAAGGTTTTTATTCGGCCCCTCGTTTGCTGCGCCGGTGCTCCTCAATCAATATCTCCCCAGATGAACTTGGGGGCCAAGGAGAGAGGGATCGTTCGCTCTTTCTCCATTTCCCCTCCACATTACCACATTGTGAGTCTGGTTTCACATCCAAAACCGCAGTGGGCTGAGATCACCAGTCGAGGCTGGTAGATGGGCTAGAGTTTCTGTACGTGCCCACCATTCCTCTGTCCTCTGCCAATCTCCCCTGCTTCCATCTCCATCTCCCCTTGCCCGCTCATCCCTCTCTGTCTGCCAGGCTCAGGTTTCCTTCACACACCCCCTCCCATCCCCTCCCTCCTCTACACTGCACCAGCCAGGCTCCACTTCCTCCACCCTGTGCCCACTATTGTGTTTATGCACTGTGCTACGCCGTCTGGCACTCTGCACTGCTGAGGTTTCACACTTCTTTATAGCCTCATTTGTTTGGCTAGACCTAGTGAAGAAGGGAGTCCATGTGTTTTTCTCTTTCTTTCCCCCCCTTTTTCTTTTTTTTGTCTTTTTCCTTCTTTCTTTCTCGCTCCTTCCCTCATGTCACCCTTCCTTAGCAACAGCCAAATATTTACCGCCCTTTAACATCGTTACTAGCTTCTCCACATTTGCCATACACAGAGATAGTCCTAGGCTTCTCTGTTTAACTGTCATATACCTTGAGCCATGTGTCGTCATATATAAGCTCTATATATGACTGTTCTGAAGCATAGCGTCACCACGGCTATGCTGGCCAGACTTGTCTCACTGACATCCGACCCTCTTTCTTTTCTCCATCACAGCCAAAGAGCAGTACTTCATCCCAGGTGAGTGCCTTGTAAATGTTCACACCTATCATTGTCTCCCTCTTTCCCTTCATTATCCACCCGCAACCATGTATAGCATCGTCATTTTTTCCATTGAGATAAAATTCTATCACAGGTTAAAGGACAATTTTGGCTTATTACAACTTGGCTCTTGTTTTCATAGTTTTGCCATCATTCCTTTCAGTGACAATAACATTTTATTGATCAACTAAATTGTTGGAATCGTTGCTTGAAATAAGTCAGATGGCTCAAGATACAGGTTTTAAACAAACCCACTTGCAGGAAAACTTACATGGAAGATAAAGCATTAGAGAAACTGCCTGTTGTTTATTTCCTAGTTCAACTTTGACCATAGTTGTGTGTTGCAAGGAGTGATTATAACCAACATTTCTTGTGCGCTCACTTTTTTTTTGCCTTCATCATCTTCTTGAAATAATGACCAAAACTATAAAAGAGCTCATTTGTAATTTACCAGAATCATCCTTTAACATGAATCATGTGTGGATAAACTTCAGCAGGTGGATACTTATACATGTGAGAGCAGCTAATTGGGCCTGTGAGTGACTGTACCTATGTGTGTATTTTAATGTGATATACGTGTGAGAGCGTGTGCTTCTTCTCAGCTCTGTTTTCCTAACAGTCTCAGCAGATAGAGTCAAAAGGAAGTGGCTCTTTGCTTTGGCATGAGCACAGACAGTCACTCACCGAGTGGGGCAGAAAAGGAGGGAGGGAGAGAAGGACAGAGGGGAAGGAAAGTGTGTCCTTTCTATCAGTAAAAGCTAAAGAAAATAAAGCCCACCAGAGGACCCAGATTCCTATCAGCGGATGTTTCCGGACCTCTTAACAAGAGCACTTCCAAGAAAATAACTAGGAGGAGCAGCGATGTGTGTCGAACTGTGTCTGTGTATGTGTGTGTGTGTAGTGCGGATGCTTGTGTGATTCAGGGTCTACGCCTGTGTGTCTGTGTGTGTGTGTGTAAATTAATGTGTCTTTGTGTGCCAAGCTGAGATAAAGCTCTACACTGGCTTAGAGAACAAATGGGAGTACTATGTAAGCAGAAGGAAGATCAAAGCCAAATGTGATTAATGAGAATTTCACCCTCCCTGAATGATAACAATAAAAGCCTGCACAATACACACACGCATGCACTCAATACACACATTCGCTGACAGCATGGGAATTCCATAATACATTGATAATGAGGAACCAAGCTGCAGGGAATTATTAGAACTTCTACAACTCCAGCGATGAGTCACTTTGCGCCTCCGAGACGGACAAACCTCGTCCCTCTCCGCTGTGGTTTCTCCAGCTTCGTTTAAATCTGCTGACAGTAAAAGTGTCGCCACCACGCACTTGTGACGACGGCGGTGACTCAGGCTCACGACTCTCCCCTGGCTCCTCCACATCCTCGAGATCAAAGTGCAAAGTGTGCTGTACTTTCATTGCTTCCTCTGGAGCAGGAAATGCCTTTTCCTGTTGTCTGGCCCGGCGAGCGAAAGTTCCTTAATGACCTGCATTACTGTGTCTATCTGCACCCTCCACTGAGCTGCTCTGAGGAATGACATGGCTTCAGAGAAACGCTTTGCAAAGGCAGCCAGAGGAAGTTTTTCTGCGGATGCCATTCACTCTTTTGCCATCCAACCGTATTCTAATAAAGTCAACGATGAGAGTTTGGGGTTAGGCTATGGTTTCAAATGCCGCTCCATTTATTTAGACAGATTTTTGATGCTCGACTGTTGGATTGAGTCCTGGTTGTTTGAGGTTTCCCTGCTCATGATTGTGGTCTGGGTGCCCCGCGGCGTCCAGCTGACGTAATCTCCAAACCTCAGGCCGCGAGGTGCACCGATGTGAGCATGCAAAAAAAAGGGAACACAAAACGATATCCTGACAGCAAACGCTGAGCTGTTCCCTCTAAATGGAACATATGCACACACATAAACTCCACACGCACATATACACACACACATATATACGCAGACACTGAGACACAATACACACATTCACACACACTGTTCTAAGTGGCTCCCAGTGCTGTTCCATTATTGAGCAGCCATGATGTAACTGGCAGCACGCTTTTTGGCACGTAACGTCTATTCATAGATGGAGGAGGTGCAGGAAAACGTCCCACACTCCCCTTGCTGCCTCATTCTTGCTCTTCCTCTGTCAGGACAGACGTCTCTCTGCGCATCCGCCACTCAACTTTCTTTCCTCTTTCATCTATCTTCTTACACTCTTTTCTCTACTCTTCCTCCATGCATGTCTATCCCTCATGTCCTCCTTTTCCTGCCCCCCCTCCTCCTCCCCTTCGACTCCACCTGTCTATGCACGCTTCCTGTGCATCATTTCAACCACCTCTCTCCCACCATCCTCTATCTCTCCTGGGTGCTCTGCTTCACTGGAGCCGGCAGCCCAAATCCTCTTTGGCATCCCTATCTCAATCTCCCCTGCTACTGTTCTTTTCACCCCACTGCTCCCACTCCATCACCTCTCTAAAATAACTCACCCTTGCACCCACCCTTCCATCCCCTCGCCCTCACCCATTCATCTCTCATCTATGAATAGTATGAGAGCTGCAGGATGTTCTGAAGGGAACCTAAGGGTAAAAATTAGGTAGGGAGGCTGCCTTTTAGGTCACAACAGGACAAACTACTGACACACAGCTGTGGAGGGAGGAATGCGTGACTAAGAGCATCATTGGAATGATGTCATTTTGTGTTGAGTCTACATGTTTTCTCCTGCACAGGTACAGAGGACACCCGCCTGAATAACGCCTGTAACAGCGATCCGGTGTGTCCTCCTAAGTGCCGCTGTGAGTCCAACGTAGTGGACTGCTCCAACCTGAAGCTCACCAAGATCCCTGAGCACATCCCTGCATCCACCGGTGAACTGTAAGGAATCAGGAAAAACAGTCTATTGCTATAGAGATAGAGGAAGAGATGGCGTGAGGAGAGAGACCAACCCTTGAATTTGAATGTGAAAATGTGAATGGATGTATTTGTTTGCATGGTTAAACTTTTTCAACTCATTCTCTCCAGCCGCCTTAATAACAATGAGATCACCACCCTGGAGGCAACTGGAGTTTTCAAGAGTCTTTCCCAGTTGAAGAAAATGTAAGTGAATCTTTCATTTGACTTTTCTCTAAACAGTATTACATGTACTCCTCTGACGTTTGTTTTTCCCTCCACAGTAACCTCAGCAACAACAAGATCACAGAAATCGAAGATGGGGCGTTTGAAGGCGCGTCATCCGTCAACGAGCTTCACCTCACAGCCAATCAAATCGACTCGGTCCGCAGCGGCATGTTCCGTGGACTTGAGGGACTGCGTATGCTGTGAGTGATGCACAAACACAAGCAATCGCACAGTCGGGCATGTCGATACTTTTAAAGTGCAAGATAATGTTTCAAAATGCTGACAAGTTTTGTTTCTTTCCTCTTTAGGATGCTGAGGAACAACAAGATCAGCTGTGTCCACAACGACAGTTTCACAGGGCTTCACAACGTCCGCCTGCTGTCTCTGTACGACAACCAGCTGACCACGATTACTCCTGGTGCCTTCGACACTCTGCAAACCCTCTCCACCCTGTGAGACCCTGGCATACACACCACCTTCAGTCATGCATGTCATGTTTCTCTTACAACATCCTCACTGATGCTTGCTTTCTCCCAGCAACCTCTTGGCCAACTCCTTCAACTGTGACTGCCGGCTCGCCTGGCTCGGCGATTGGCTGAGGAGCAGGAAGATTGTGACAGGTAACCCTCGGTGCCAGCGTCCCGGCTTCCTGAAGGAGATCCCTCTACAGGATGTGGCTCTACCCGACTTCCGCTGCGAGGATGGTAGGTGATGCTGAGACGCACATCAGGATTTGAGAGCAGCTTCTCTTTCTTTGTCTCTTTATCTGAAGTTTTTGTTCCAGCTTCTCCACTTTAAATGAAGTAATCTGTCTCTTTAAAAGGAGATAAAGATCTTCAGTATAGCAGATGACCTCCACTGTGTGTGAAACTAACCTGTCTGGGTCTGACTGATGAAGATTTTAACTGCGCTCTACTCCGCAATACTTTTTGAGCAAGAGCTGCTTAAAGTGTCTGAGATCATCTTAAATAATGGCCCCTGTTGTGTGACTCTTTTGTTTACGGAATAGATTGCTACTCAGCAGTTCCTAAGCTGCTGGTCGATGCGGGGCTGAGTGGAGCTATTGAGCTGTTTGCCTTATTGACCAGTCAGCCTATTTGCACCTGAATGAATGTTAGACTTGTCTTCAGGCCTCGGCTGGCTTCCATTCTTTGCTCTTGCTGGTCGATATTACATTAGTGAGGCTCCTCGCTCAGTCTGTCCTTGTTTTATTTTTCACATTTTTCACTTCCTCTTTTTTCATTGTCTCAATGCCTCACTATCAGCTTGAAGGATTGTTCTGCTTTGGCACTGTCTTGCCTTCAGGTTTTACTTTGTCTTTCTATTCTCACCATCCCTTTTTTTTGCTGGGACGACAGCTTCTTCTTTTGGCTGTTCTCCATGTCTTTCCTACCCTCCTGGTCATTCTTTCATCATCCACTTCTCTGTTATCTGACTCTTCTCTGTGTTTTTTTTTCCCAGGCCAAGAGGAGTCAAGCTGTGTGCCCAGACCCCAGTGTCCCAGTGAATGTACTTGCCTGGAGACTGTGGTGCGCTGCAGTAACAAGCACCTCCATTCACTGCCCAAAGGCATCCCCAGAAATGTGACTGAACTGTGAGTTTCTTGGCATTAAATGTGGCACATTTATTATCTGATCAGTATGAATTCCAGGTGTTATTGTTCCTTTGTATGACTTCGATGGAGGCAAGTCTGGAAAGGAAACCAAAGGAGACAATATGCAAATTACAAGAGAGAAGCTTAGGAGGTATGAAAGAGATAAGAGTTAGTTAAATCAGCGGACGCAACGAAAGCAGATCTTATCATTGGAGAAGGGGAAAGGAGTCAATAAACCCTGCAGTTATTCTCTCAGACATTCTTCTTCTGTGTTCCCTGCAGCCCTCAGGGCTAACACTGATGTCACTCTCACACTCAGAGCCAAGGATCTTGTGTGTGTGTATGTGTGTGTGTGTGCACATATTTGTGTGAGGGCCAAAAGGCTGTCCACAGGAGCATAGGGGAGCAAGAGGACATTTTAATGAGCAGTTTTCAATGGAAAGGGGAGGGAATGGAATAGGTCTGGAACTTTCCAATACTGCTTCAAGTGGTTCAGACTAACTCACACACACAGAGATGCACACACACGCTGTGCAAGCCTTAAGGCCTGTCATTGTCCCAGCAGGTGTGACCAGGTGTGCCCCTTTGCTCTGGGCTTTCATCTAGTCATCTGGAGAGTTTGCTACTCCATCATTATCCCAAGTGTCCTCTGCACCGTCATTACCTATCATTACCTCTGAACCCAAAGGCCCCCCTAACTAACCAGCATCCCCCCGCCTGCCCTTCCCGCCCTGAGTGCAGTCATCAACAATGGCAGGAGAAAGCCCCTGCAGCTGCGCTCAGGGGGACCAGGCCCCCGAATCAACCATTTATCAAGGTGACGGCCCTCTGGTAGCACTTTGTGTTGGCAATCAGCAGGGTGGTTGCATCCCTGCAGGCACAATGTCAACTGTGGTGGCTTGTACATACATCAGTATGTTAGTTAACACACACACACGCATGAACGCCTGCACCAGTGTTTGTACCTCAGCCACTGAAAAAAGGGAGGCACTGGGTCACATTCAGGAAGTGCTGCTAAACAAAAAAATGTCAGTATACATAATAAGTTTGCCATCTTTGCTCAATCATGCAGTCTAAGCAGTGCTGCTATGATCCACGATGTGTGTGGGATCAGATGTCTATTAAGGCATGAGACACAACACTGTGTCAAGGCGGCTTAAAAAAAATAATAATTGAAAGACAAAACATCAGCTTTGGTGCAGCTTGACATTAAATTGGCTGCAGCAGCATGGGAAAAATGTTCTGTGTTATTCCCTTCAATAACAGCCTCCAGCTCTTTATCTAACCAGCTCACAAAGTAAAACTAATCTGCTGACAAGAAGATGAAACCTAATTAATGTAAGATATTGTTTACTCAGCTGCTGTAATTCAATAGTTCCTTGGTTGAATTTGGCAACCCCTCGTTAAGGACTTTAAAAATTAGACGACAATCTACATTTTGCACATTTCATACAATGCACGTTTTAAAGAATGTGAGTGAATGAAAATATAGAGATTATTTGGTGGGTTAGACTTCTTTGTTAGGCAACCATTAATCTTTCACTTTTCCCCTCTCACTTTATCTTGTTATTATATCTGTTCTAGTTTTTGTTTTTTATTTACTTGTACTACACTGAACAACAGCTGGTTCATTGTCATCTGTGTATGAATCAAACTTATATTGACATCAAATACATTTTAACATTTAATTTTGTTAAAGAAACATATGACAGAGTAAAGTACTTCAACAAACAACACTTGAATTTATTTAATATTAGATGGTACATACATTAAAAATGTTGTTGACAGAAATCTCATCACACATGGTGTAGCTGTTCTGGAGCTTTCAATCATATCACACAGTCTTCCTCAGCAGCAACTTCAGATTTTCAAGGTCAAGAATGAACGTTTCATCTCAACATTAACAATGTTTATGGAAAATACATTATAGTATAGTAGTAGGGTTTTGGTCTAAATGTGTCATTGTATGTCTGCTGGCTCATTACTGACCTGTCGCGGTCTGTTTTCTCTGTCAGGTATCTGGATGGAAACCAGTTCAGTGTTGTGCCAAAGGAACTGTCCACCTTCAAATACCTACAGCTGGTGTAAGTGATTGTCTGTCTGCCTTCTTCAACTCACTGTGCAAATCAAAACAGGGAACTTATGCCGTCGTAATTTTCCTTTCAGAGACCTGAGCAACAACAAGATCAGCTCTCTGACCAACTCATCCTTCTCAAACATGAGTCAACTCACCACTCTGTAAGTCCTTACATGTCTCAGGAGCTGGTGTTTCAGTAGGCTGGAGACACATACGTTTCATTTCCACACATATATAATTATTTCTACATTACAGAATCCTGAGCTACAACTCCCTGCGTTGTATCCCCAAAATGGCCTTCAGTGGACTCCACTCTCTCCGACTGCTGTGAGTTTATTTCTATACCTTAAATGCATTCATATATATATATGTTCATTTCAGTGTCGATGTAGTTAATTCTCACGTTCCTATTTTTAATACAAAATGTATCTTGCCAGTGAGAGTTTCTATTCTTCCCCATGCGAGTCAAATGTTTTAAATGTTTCTCTGTTGTCACTTAATTTGAAGAACTTCATCTGAAACAATTGAAGTTATTTTGAAAAGAAGAAAGAAGAGACTCACTTTCAGACTGAATCACTTATTAAGCAGGATATTTTTACAGCTCGCACCGACTACAGAGACGGTGCAGCAGATGCTGAGAATCTTTGATTGACTCCAGAGGACTGAACCACAGCCTAAACAGTTATGACAGCTTATGAATTCACACACAGACGTACACATACACACACAACCTACGACCTATTTTCTCTGTTTAAATGGCAGCCATGGGGGCAGCAGCAGCAGCAGTGTTGTTCCAGTGTTACTCCTGCCCACACTTCATCTCCAGACATCTGCCCGCTCTGCCCGTTCACCTCTAAACGCCCTGTGCTCATCACCGCCTCACCATCAGGGCCAAATGCACACCCCCCAACAACCCACTGTACAAAATCAATCTGACACTGATTACCAGAGAATGTTTGCCCCCGCTAACCGTAATGGCTCTGACTCTGCCTCCGGGCTTTTATGAAGTTATGAAGTCTTTGATTGTGCCCTCTCAGTGACCATGGGCTCCCCGTGGATAGAATGGTCTGCTAAATAACTGAGATGTAGAATGTAAATGCGTGCGACAGAAAGATGACGAAACCAATCCGATCTTTGGACCTGCATCCAAAGATACAGCAGCTGGATGCCCCACACTTTAACTCAAATGTACAGTTTAGTCCTGCGAGGCAGAAATAGAGACCAGGCCCAGCAGCGCTCCTTACAAGATTATGTATGCATGTGTGTGTGTGTATATGCGTGTGTCCCTATATGCATAGCTTACAAGGTTGTCATCTACTGGCTTGTTGCCCGTTAGTATGTGTGTGGGAGTAGACATATCGGCCGTCCATGTGCGCTCATAGCAGGCACACTTTTTTACTACTGACAACAAAGCTTCAACAAAGCCTCTTTTTTACAGCAGGATTCGACTAAAGTCCCGATCATTACGAGGCACAAAGCGTAAGAGCCCTTTTAGCGTGGAATGAGAGTGAAGCTCGGTCATCATTAGCTGATGCCGCCTTGCTAGTCCGGACGCGTTGCTTTGATCTCTAATGAAGCTGCGTCCGTTCTTTCTGCTCTAACTCACTCACGCCACCTTCACTTTTAAAATATTCCCCGTGCTAGACGCCATGTGAGGCCCTCCTCCAACACACACCCCGTGGACTTCACACAAGCTCAGACGCACACACATATACGCGCAGACTGTCTGGACTACCTTGTCTCAGTCAGACGGGAGTCCAGATGAAGCAGAAAACTTTGATGTCTTTACTGCTGGTGTGATCAATCATAAGTCTCCCATTAAATGTCAATTGGTGCCACAGCTTTTTTTTTTTCTCAACTAAGAAGTTCTGTGGGGGTGCAACAAAACTGAAGCGACAATGAGCTCCATTTAATAGTTTCAACTTTAAGATCCCACACCGGGTTCAAAGTTCAGCCTTGGAAGCTTCATAGAAACCACAGTGAGATGCCTGAGCCAGCTACGAGTGGGACACACTCATGCATGCTCACACACACTGAAGGTGCCAAAGCCTTTATAAAGCTGCACCTTTGGCTTTACAGAGCAGTAAAGAGGAGAAGAATCATTAACGCTCAGGGCTTCAAACAGACCAGGGGTCTGAGCCTGGCATGGATGTGGTGCGGTTTGGTGTAAGTGCATATGTGTGTGTGTGTATGATGTTGTGGTTTGAGCTGCAGATTAATAAGCTGCTAATTGGCCTGCTGGGTATTAGGTGTGAGGTGAGCGAGCTGAGAGAGAGTGCGAGGGCGTGGCCCGCAAGGGTTTGAGTGGGAACCTGTGAAAAAAAGAAAGTGATATGAAAGAGTGTGATAGAGGAAAAGAAAGTCAATCTTGAAAACAAATGAAATCCAATCCGACATATTCTCAAACTCATACTACACTGTGAGTAAATGCCAGTATCACATGATCTTTTCAGTCCATCATTAAACCATCATTCTGCCAGTCCAGAAACATCACATGCAATAAGAGATAAGTGAAAAAGAAAAGTAAAAAGACGCAGAGACAGACAAAAAGAACGTTGGTCCGAGAGCGGATCAGGTTTCTTCCTGGAGACTCCCTGACTCTTTTCTCCCATGAGACCTCTGCCTGGCTGGCACACTGCAGCTGGCTTCATGCCCTCCATATCCTAACTGTTCTCCGACCACCGCAACCCAGCTACTCGCTCCACACTAATAAGCATTCTCCCCTGCACACAGGCCAATTAACTTGTTGTCTCAGACGGTCGCATTGTATATTTTCCCTTTCGTACTCCGGCACGTCTCTGTATCCTTACATTGACCAGCGACACTGTCTGTATCCTTTCACCTGACTCCTCCGCGGCTTAGCAGTGATTCACAGATCAAACAAAGGAGGAAGCAGCTTCAAAGTCTGTTTATACATCAGTTCTCTTGGTCCAGGCGCAGAGAGCAGATGTGTCACGTGTCGGTACTGTGGACTGAGCTGTGGTAACATTAGCGTGCGGTCAGCCGAGGGTTGGAGGTGGTAATGACCCTGCGGATTACAGCAGCCATCAGTCATCGAGCCATTAAGCCATGTTGGCTTGTCACCTTGGATAGTAGTCAGAGAACAGCAATGAAAATACCAGTGTATGCAAAACAATGTATACACACACAAACATTAATATATATACATTTTCCCAAATATGCAAGCACATGATTAGTCAGCACACACACACACACACACATGTACACACAGAGTTAGATTAACGTTTTTCACTGTCCTGCATGTGGTGCAACTCTCTTACCCCCCCTCCCTCTGTACACTTGTTGGCCCTGCCAGCCAGACGCACATAGAAACTTGACACCAGTCTTTTCCAGACGTACAGAGCCTCACATCGTTGCCAGCTGCACAAGGCTCAACCAGAAATACAAACCACCTACCGCCCCACACAATACCGAAATATACATCGACGTCTTTCCTGTTATTTCTGGTCGTAGTCGCCCGAAAACAAAGAATAACATGTAAAACAGCAGCTAACTTTGATTTTCAATATTTTCATGATGATTCATATTTCTATAAAAAATATTACAATTTTCAAATTTTGCCTGAGCATCACTGCAAAGATATTCATTATTCTATCATCGAAGACTAAGAAAACCATCAAATACTCTCACTTGAGAAGCTGTAGTGAGCGAATATTTTGTGCAATAAATGTGACTTAACCAAATACCGGAAGAACTGCAAATTAATTTCCTGTCAATCCACTAACAAGTGCATAATCTTATCATTCCAGCTTTCAAAAGAAAAGTTGCACAAAAGAGCTTTTTTTCTGTGTTGAAATATGTTCCTGACCATAACTTTTCTCTGTCTCTCCTTCCTCCATCACCCCTAAGGTCTCTCCATGGCAATGAAATCTCAGAGCTTCCTGACGGCATCTTCAACGACGTGGCCTCACTTTCCCACTTGTAAGTCGTGACACACACACACACACACACAAACAACTGTAAGCCCCAGTGGCAGTCTATGTGGTACTGTCTATACTTACCACTGAGTTTGTGAAGTCTACACACATGTTCCCACACACACACACACACACAGTCACAGTTTCAGGCACAGAGGGGGTCTGGTCAGACAGCCGGAGAGTGCGACTCACAGTGGCCTGTCTGTAGTCCTCTTTGGTGGGCTCCGCATGAGCCAAGCCCTCCCTTAATCAGCCGCAGTCCTGTGGTTAAAGCAACACACAGACCCCTCTACTGTCTCATCTCCCTGTCACATCTCAGAAACACAGACACCCAGACGTTCACTAACACACACAGACAGATTCTTCATGGTCTGTGGACTTTAGTGTTTGTTTTGGTTTGTTTATTTATGCCTGTAATTTAGTGTGTGTCCGTCGGGTGTGTGTTGTGTAGCCACTGTGAGGTTGTGGATGTAAAACTACACCGAAGGATCTTTGCAGTGTGCTCTCTGCCATCTAACCCAGATATTCACATCACCCCTTGACAGTCACTGATCAATAGGCCTATCAGTGTCAGACTTGGAGAGGAGGACAGGAGGATAGAGAGGAGTAAACAAAGACATATTTGGAGAGCAGTACAAGAGTCAAGGCTGCATAAAAACACGACGAAGGGAGGGGGACGGAGGCGAGCCATTGATCCGCAGTCACAGTCAAGTGGCTTTCATGTTAGCAGATGTCAAGTGTCAGCTATTGGCCCGACCTGAAAGATGAGCCTGTGTTCCACCGTAATGGAACAGCATCGATTCGGGAGTGTTTGTGCATCCAGCGGGAGGACAGAGCACCATTGATTCACGACCACCGTGACAGAAGTGGTTAAGAGTGCCTTCTGTTCACACCTTTGCCTCTAATTGAGAAGAGCTCCTCCGGATGATGTATGGCACAAAGTGGCATTGAGCATTAAACTACAAATCTGTTTTACTCTCAGATAAGCAGTTTGTATAGTACACTAAGTTGAGTTTGGCATGCTTTCTTTTATGTAAGGGCGTAGAGACACCTGCTGGCAGTGGAGTGTACTACAGGACACAGCCAGGGTTTGTTACTGAACTAAATGAGGTTGAAAAGTAAAACAGCTCATATCATCAAACCACTGATGCACTCGTTCTCTCTGCTCCATCAGGGCAATTGGTGCGAACCCCTTGTACTGTGACTGTCGTCTGCGCTGGCTGTCCGACTGGGTGAAGACCGGCTACAAAGAGCCTGGCATCGCCCGCTGTGCTGGTCCACTGGGCATGGAGGGTAAACTGCTGCTCACCACGCCTGCAAAGAAATTTGAATGTACAGGTGAGTTACTGTTAAACGCTGATATATAATTTAAGTAGCACTTGTATCTGCATGCTGTACAATCTTATCCGTCTGGTATTTCCCCCAGGAGATGTGGATTCTACTGTACTGGCCAAGTGTAACCCGTGTCTGTCCAGTCCCTGTCTGAACCAAGGCATCTGTCACAGTGACCTGATGGAGATCTACAGGTGCAGCTGTCCTCCAGGATTCAAGGTCAGAGCGACACAATGCTGCCATCTATTTCTGAGTATCCACTTAAGGCACCTCAGTGAGTTGCAGGTCTTGAAGTATGCATCATTTATTGCACACAAAAAATGAACATTATCTGCGTTCTCTGTCTCAGGGCAAGAACTGTGAGACAGCTCTGAACGCCTGCGTGAGTAACCCATGTGCCAACGGAGGAACCTGCCAAGTGAATGAGGAGGAGGAGGGAGAATACAGGTGAGCAAGCTTTGAAGACAGTGCAACAAAGGACTTCAGTCATACTTGTCTCATAAAGAACTTGGCATGATGACATATGTGTGTGTTGCAGTTGTACATGTCCGCTGGGCTTTGAGGGCCCCACTTGCCAAACCAACATCGACGACTGTGAAGACAACGACTGTGAGAACGGAGCAACCTGCATTGATGGAGTCAACAACTACACTTGTTTTTGTCCCCCCTACTACACAGGTCTGTACACACAGCACAGATTGACTCCTTGTACAAACATTCAACATTTTCTAATCTAGAGATATTTGCTAGCATATCTCATAGTTTACAGATTTGTTTCTTGTCTAGCTGACAAATGATCTCAGGTCTAATAATGTAGATACTCATTTCCGTGTAGGGGAGATGTGTGAAGAAATGGAGGATGTGTGTGCTCCAGGACGGAGCCCCTGCAAACATCAGTCTACCTGCCTCATCACCTCCACTGGACCCAAGTAAGTGTTTTCTGCCAACAACATCAGATACAGCAAAAAAATTACAGCACTATATATTGAAAACTAGATGTTACATACAGAGTGCAGGAGGTAGTTCAGCTTCAATACAGTGATGTTGTTGTGTGTTGTAGGTGTGTGTGCTCTCCTGGTTATGTTGGTGATGACTGCAGTTTAGACTATAACGACTGTGAGGAGCATCGCTGTCAGAATGGAGCTCAGTGCATGGATGAGCTCAATGGATACTCCTGCATCTGTCCTGAAGGGTACAGGTGAGAGGAGCAACCTGGATTTATTTTGGCTACTTAGTTTGCTCTGCTTTAAAACACCATCCTTCCAAATTGACCCATTGCTCTCATTCTTTTTATAGTGGTCAGTTATGTGAGGTTCCTCCATCTGCACTGTCCCTGTGTGAGCTGGCCGACTGCCAGAACAACGCCCCCTGTGTGGAGCGAGGAGGGCGCGCCCTCTGCCAGTGTCCTCCAGAGTTTGGGGGGCCACGCTGCGAGAAGCTGGTCAGTGTCAACTTTGTGGACAGAGACTCCTACCTGCTGCTCTCTGACCTCAAGAACTGGCCTCAAGCTAACATCACCCTGCAGGTATTCACAGAGTGTTAACAGGTGAACATGTATGTGAATTCTGACGCTGCCTTGTAGAAGCCTAAATAATCCAAACACCCCATGCACACATGTTCTGTCTCTAGGTGTCAACAGCTGAGGATAATGGTATCCTGCTGTACAATGGAGACAATGATCATATTGCAGTGGAGCTCTACCAAGGTCATGTCAAGGTCAGCTATGACCCCGGCAGCCAGCCAGGACACACCATCTACAGGTGAGGTGCCATGTACCCTTTGAACTGCTGAAGTTTATTGTCACTGTTGGCGCTTTTCTGATGAATAGCTGGCATTCGTATTTTTTATATCTCATGTCCATTCTCTGTTTTCCTCCACCAGTACTGAGACCATCAACGACGGCCAGTTCCACACAGTGGAGCTGGTGACCTTTGACCAGATGGTGAACCTGTCCATTGACGGGGGTCTCCCTACCACAATGGACAGCTTTGGGGCGGTGCGGCCCCTCAACGGGGAGGCTCCGCTATACGTGGGGGGTAGGGGCCCTCTCCAGAACACACCTCCCTCCTCTGCAGGCACTCTTAACTACTACACTACTGTCAATCACCACCCCTCCCCCTCGCTTTGTCACCACCGCAACCAACCCCTCCCCTCAACCATGCAACCCTTCAACTCCGTCCTGCCTCCACCCAAACCCTATCCACCACCCACACCATACCCTCCTTCAGTCATGACTGTGTTTGCTAGGGGCCACACATTAATTAGACCTGCAAATACACTATGTGTGTAATAAACAAATGATCCATTGACCGATCAAAGATAAATCTCAATGACAGATCACAACCTATAATGAACATAAAATACACTACTTTATAATCCAGTAGATCTTTCGTCGTTACAGCACATTTTTTACAGTGTGTAGAGTACGCCCTCTAGTGATACCTAAAAGAACTACCAGACACAGTCTTTACTTCTGATTTGTTTTGTATTTGCATGGATATGCTTGCACACGATGCAACTGTATTTAATTGTAATGTGTGATTTAGCCACTCTTGACATTCGTGAAATTCAAAAATTCGGTCAATAAATCTAACATTTCTAACATTGGTTGCTATGCAGGACAGTTTGCTCAGGAGTGGCTCAGTATTCGTACAGTTTGTTTCTGTGATGTGATGTGATGTGTTGTACTGTAATGTCCTTCATTCATAGAGCACTACAGGAGACAGTTCCCCATACCTCTTTACCTTTTACTGTCCTCTGTTTCAAGGATGTTGTGTCTTATGGTGCAAATGCAAAATATCAAAGTCAGTTGAAAAAGAGTTGCACATGTTAATTTGACAAATTGGAAATGCACTGTTGAGACACACATGTTTGAAAATGCCTTCCTCCATTACACTCATACCAGCCCTGTGTTAGTCGTCTGTTTGTGTTCCAGTATGCACGTCTTCACACCTATAAACAGTGTCTCTTTCCTCTCTCTCCTCCTGCAGGTATGCCAGTGGACGTACACTCAGGTGCTTTCCGTCTCTGGCAGATCCAGAACGGTTCCAGTTTCCATGGTTGTATCCAGAACCTGTACATCAACAACGAGCTCCAGGACTTCACCAAGACCCAGATGAAGCCCGGTGTGGTACCGGGCTGCGAGCCCTGCAAGAAGATCTACTGTGTGCATGGCATCTGCCAGCCTGATGGGGTCCAGGGACCAGTGTGCCACTGCCAGCCAGGCTGGAGCGGGCCGCACTGTGACCAGGCTGCCAGCAACCCCTGCCAGGGCAGCAAGTATGTTAACAAATGGGTAGAATTCATATTGCATAGCAAAGATCATCATCCCAGGCAGGCAGTGGTGGAAGAAATACTCAAATCCATTACCTATGTAAAACTACCAATACAACAACACTATGCAAAGATACTGTATTAAAAGTAAAAATCTTGCATTCAAATTTAAGAAAAAGTACAGAAGTCATAATAGATGATCAGAAGTAAATGTACTTGTTCTGCAGAAACATGGCCCCTGCGAGTAAAACATCACATTACATTGTAAATATTGCTGAATTTGTTGCAGTAATGTAAGTGACATTTTACTGTTGTAGCTAAGGCAGAGCTGGTTTTAACCACTTTACTACTCTATTAAGATTAATCTATGGAATCATGAGATGATTAATAGGATAGATAACTCATAGACATCTGAAACGTGATATGGGGTCTTGACTACACACTGCAAGGATCACAGGACAAAACGTTTGGCTTATATTTGTCAGCCTAATGTAGTTGAGTAAAAGTAAAATATTTCCTGCTGGGTAGTATAAAACAGTATAAATTACTTTTTCACCATTGTCATTTGGGAAACTTTCGGAATGCTGCAAATGATGCTGCTCTTGAAACATCATTGTTTACTGAGCAGGGAATCTAATTTAGGTGATTGTCTCTTTCTAGGTGCGTCCATGGAAAGTGCATCCCACTGGACACTCAGTCTTACCGCTGCGAGTGTGCTGAGGGTTACCGCGGGGCCCTGTGCAACCAACAGGGAGAGCTCTTCAACCCCTGCCGACGCCTGTCCTGCAAACACGGCCGCTGCCAGATCTCAGACACAGGAGACGCCTACTGTCACTGTGAAAGTGGCTACACTGGGGAGCTGTGTGATGCAGGTTGGTTTGCTCTCTGTCAGTCCATAGAGGACACAACTTGATAAAAGGTCACATGATTTAGTAAATATACTGATGTCTGTGTTCCTGTTTTGCAGAGTCTGAGTGTCGAGGGGAGTCTGTGCGAGACTTCTACCAGGTGCAGCGAGGCTACGCCATCTGCCAGACAACACGCATGGTCTCTTGGGTGGAGTGCACCGGAGCTTGCGACACGGGGGCCTGCTGCGCCAGCCAGCGGATGAAGCGTCGGAAATACACCTTCGAATGCAGCGATGGAACCTCCTTCAGCGAGGAGGTGGAAAAGACCATCAAGTGCGGCTGCGTGGGCTGCATGTAGCACCATTCACTCACATTTCCTGCCACTGCCGCCGAGCAGAAGATAGAAAGGAAGGAAGGAAGAAAGGAAGGAAGAGAGAGGACTGGAGGAAAACGAGCGAGGGAAAGAAAGAAGAGAGAGTATAAAGAGTATATATAAAACCTCTATCTATATATTATGGACAACAATGTTTGTAAAATAGGACATTTCCTCCCCTTCCAAGGGTGTGTGACCTACAGTAACACAGAGAAACCAACATCATGAGCAACAATGTAGAAGCGACAACAACGGCAACAAAACCATTGTACCTGCAACATTGTTCCAAGGGGTCCAGCGATTTCAAAGGTGTTGCATTCAGAGCGAGGCATCCCTCCAACCCAAATTACCCAGTGTGAATTCCCCATCCATCTGCGAGGCCTCTGACAGCCGAGCCACCATCTACCATCTTTACTTCGTGGAGGCAGTGAGGACAAGTGGGGTCCAGCCCAGCTGAGAACGGCAGGAGCGAGGCAGAGAGGGACAAAAAGAGAGAAGCAGAGTGATGAGAAGAAGAGAGCTGGACTGTTGGACTTGGCAAAGCTATCTTGAGTTGAGCTTGGCTGGGTTACCTGGACTGGGCTGGATACGGTTTGGGTTGACTTGAAGTTGGTTCGGTGTAGCAATTTCTCTGCCGGGATACAGTCATCCATCCACACACGCACACGTAGAAGCGAACAAAGAAAAGGTAGGGTTAGAGTGGCACATAATCCCATGCGGATGTGGTGGCTTCGAGGCCACGTGGTCTGGTGTCACAGTTGTTTGCTGTGAAGGTACCGTAACATAGAAACTCCATAAAAATAGAGACTGCACTGACTAGCAGCACTGAAAAAAAAACACACCTCTCTGAAGTACATGATCACACATGCATGGCATACATACATTTACACACAGTCTCAACGCTTGTGAAAGTGTGAGGGCTCGTGTGGCGCAACTATCTATTCTGTTCGTAAACCAATCAGGCGCTGGCAGTGCCCAGTGGTCATCAGTCCCCCAGCATACATTGCCTCAGGGTTAGGATGATTTGCATAATCCCACCCCCCCTTTGAGCAGGAAGCTGTTCAGCCCTGCTCCTCTCGATGCCTGCAGTATTAAACTTGTGCAAACTGTTGCATGTGTGGAGAAGAGTTTGCCAACAAATATGTAGAGCTTCTTTAATATCATTATAAATGTTATTACGAAACAAAAAGGTTGCAGAATCATCTTCTGATTTTTTGTTTTGTTCTGTCTAATTTCTCATATTGATTTGTTTTTATTTTTGTTATATTTTGTTATATTTTGTCTCATGATGTAACCTAACTCCTTTAGCCGTGCCCCCCTCCCGACCCTCCCCAACAACCCTTTATATAGAAATGCCTAACAGATTCTAATATATATATATTTGTATTTCATTTTGGTATAGTATTTTTCTATGTTAAAGAGTAAGTCTGTTTCTGGAAGCTTTGGGACTGGTGGAAAGGCATTCAGTTGGTTCCCTAGGTGTTTTTATTTGTTGATCTCGCCAACAAGGTAATTAATTATGTTAATTGGCCAAAAATACAGCAGCTTGGTTGGCCTTGTTGTATAGGAGGCAGTATTGGTTTAGAAATATGTTTAATATTGTATATGTTGTCTTCCATGTGAATATTACATCTAATTCATGAGAGTCTGTGCTTGTTTTTATTTATTTTATCTAAAGGCGTTTTCCTGTAGAAAGTGAAAGGCATAAATGTTGCTGACTTTCAGATATTTTCAAAAATTTCAAAAAGATGAAAAAAGGTAAAATAATGAATAAAAATAGCATAAAAATCTGTAAGGTATTTGTAACATCACTTAATAGCGAGTTACGACAGTGTTTTCCTCCTCTCTGGCTCAGACATTCCTCATTTGCTGCAGGGGCTGGAGAGGTCCGAGCTGGGATTAAGAGATGTCCCCCTCAAATTTACCTTGTAATTACCATACCACACTTAAAAGCTTCTGATTGTTTTCATGTTCATTTCGTTGAAGTGCTGGGTTGTAATTTCTATCATTTAAATTTGAGAGATGTTTGCCATAGAAAGAAGGTGTTTTTAGTTCAACAAAGTTAAAGTAGTCAAGCTCAACTGATCATAAGCTGCTGTCAAGCCAGAAGAAATAGGATGAAGTTGCTTCTGTGGACAATGATCGTGTTAAAATATATCATCCTAATTCTGTTTGAATGGGCAACTGTGTGAAGCATTACATGCCTATTACTGACAGATAATAAATGAGAAAGGTCTGGACATTTCAATGTCTGTCAGTTCTGACTGGCGATCCACAAAAAAAAAAGAAGAAATGGTGCCAATTACAGTGAACACAACAGTCATACCTGAATGTATAAATGTGTATAGATAAATATGACCTATGCTTATTCATGAAGTGGTAACTTTTAGCTGTTATTTAGTTTCCAATGTAAGATATAGAAATCACATACTGTTCAATAAGTGACAGTCCATCAGGATGGCTTAAGGCATTGTTCTCCCTGCAGACTGGCATTGTGTTTATCCATTTTGCTGATCTAAATGTTAAAAGTCTCTTTATAGTGTGAAAGGCTGCAGACCTAGATCTCAGCTTGGTACAATGCACACAGAGCTCCTCTTCATATTGCTACCCATCCTGACTTTGTTTTACATGCTGTTGTTGTGATCCCAGTGGTGTAGCTACAATAACATTAAAAGAAGATCTCATAAAGGATACTGATGAACAGTCACTGTAATTCTTAGGCTCTGCGCCTCATAAAGGCGCATCTTTAGTCGAATGTGGCTTTCTTTTCATGTCTCCTTTCCTTCCTCTGCACTGATCTGTACTGGACTGGTGCATTCAACTTCCTGGTAGACATCTTAGTGGTGCTTGTGCTATATTGAGATGTAATTCAGTTGTCTGGTCACACGGCCAGAAACACAGATTTTCCATCCTATAAACTATATACATAAATATGTTATTGTAAACAACACTATGTCTCGGTTGTATTGAACTGGTGCAGAAACTTAAGAAATATCCCTGTTTGGGTTCTGTCTGTTTGCTTTTTTGTTACAGGATTGATGGTGGGATGAAACTGAAAAACTCCCAATAATGCTGAATGTATGTAGTGCCACCGACAAAATGTTTACCAAACCTCCACTTTTTCATTAATTAAACTTAAATGTGTGTGCTTTTAAGAAGGTGTTGTCTCTATGTCTTCTTTGTTATTTGACCAAACGTAGACCTTAATCCAACACGGATGTGAAGTCCTTTGAGTGCTCAGAGAAAATGGAAATTTAAACATCTACACAGCACAACAGTTTTACACAGTGTTCCTGAGTCCATGTATTAATCTCCTTTATACAATCATGTGTTTGAAATCTTTGTTACTGTTTAGAGTTCAGAGACAAGCCCTCCTGCCAAAACTGAGACTGATGTTCAGCTGGGAATTTACAGTGTATCTCTCCCGAATCCTGACACCCGTGGGTAAGACTGGGAGAAGAAAAATACTCCCTGCGGTCCATTTTCACATAGCCTAAAACAACAGGACAGACCGAGTCGCCCCTGCTTCCATGTAATTATCCACTCCCACACATACTTACCACTCGAGGCCAACTGGTTTTCTTGTGTGTTTCAAGGACGATAATGTTATATGTCTCCACCCACACCTAC
This sequence comes from Centropyge bicolor, assembly GCA_037975185.1. Taxonomy (NCBI): domain Eukaryota; kingdom Metazoa; phylum Chordata; class Actinopteri; family Pomacanthidae; genus Centropyge; species Centropyge bicolor. The sequence goes on along the minus strand of JBBMOC010000007.1, from coordinate 3,615,576 downwards.
ATCATTCCTACAGCTAGACAGACAGGAAAGGAAAATGGTCAGTTTGATTGACATGTGATCTCCCTATGAAGCTGTAGTGGTTAACTTGTTAGCAAACAGTTGTTTATCAATACCCGGAAGAAAAAAAATATCAGCTAAATATTAGTCCAATATTCATTCTCCTTTGAGATCTGATTTGGCCTCCACCACCTCCTCAGAAATATATCTGGCTCTTTAGCTGCTAAATGCTTTACTATTTTCACTATTTTCAGCAGCTAACTCAGCAGCTTGTCCGTCCAATGCTTGGTGCTTGACACGTATAAGGTTAATCTGAATTTACTTAAAGCTTTTATGACCAATTACCAATAGCTTTTTAAGCATACATTTAATGGTTGCAATTTAAGATAAGATAAGATAAGCCTTTATTCGTCCCACAGTGGGGAAATTCACAATGTAGCTAAATGTAAACAAACAGAAGCAAAAAGAACCCCCACCATTGAAAGTTGTTTAACTAAACTGAGGCCCGTACAGAGAAGCCTTGTAGAATATAAATAAAATTAAAGCCGCAAGCGGCGATGATCGGGCCCTCGCGTCCCACCCTGTCGCTACTGCCACATATTGCTCCCGCCAAATGCTGCTGTTGTAAAAAAGTTGGTGCCGGTAAATGTTGCCAGCGCCACATGTCACAACCGCTGCATGTTAGGGATGAGTCAGAATGAAACGTTGACTGGTTCTGAGTAGTTTTAAGGTCAATTTGAAACATGCAAAAAATTCACCCAAAAAATGTCATAGTATACATCAGCGATTTTTTTCGCTTTGGGGTCAACTCATTGACTGTCCAAAAAATGGTGAAAATACACAGAAAAATACACAAAACACACAAAATATATACCTGAGACTTTGGTCTTTCATCTGGTACATGTTTTTTTTTTTAATATGATGTTTTGATTCCAAGATATATATATGAGTGTAAAAAGTGTGACAACTAGTCTCCCCTGTAGTATGTGATTTTTTTAGGTGAATTTTTTGCACCATCTCAGATTTGCTTCATAATTTTTTATTTTAATGTCCTTGTTACTAATAACTGCTGTGCAAAATTTCAGGCCAATATCGCCACTACTTTCAGAAATATTAAACCCTTTACATGCATGATGGCATCCAGTGATGGCAAACAGGGAAATAATATGTCAGCCTTGTTCACTGTATTTTTCTCAAAAGCACCGCCTTAAGTACGAGCAAAGTTTTTCAACTGACTTCATATCACCAACCAAACTAAGAGCAAGCAGACGGTAAAAAAATAATAATAATCCGACCGGATCAGAGGCACTGACCAACACGACGCGAGCAGTTCTCAGCTCTGTCTTATTAAATAGACCGCATACGTTACGAGAGATGTGCAGAGACGTGTCTGTGTAGGGAGGGGCAGGCGCTGTGTGTGACTGGCCAATCACAGAGCGCGAAGACAGTCAGTTACACAATGAGGATTTCCCTTCAGCACGAGCACCGATATTGACGGATTTTACTCGTATCATAATCGTATTCTTCAAAAATGCTTTATCCGTAACGGATACTTGTCTGAAACGAGTATCCGGCTCATCCCTACTGCATGTTGCTGCCACCACATGCAAGCAGGTCAGGTTTGCGTGTTTTCCAAAAATGGCGAACTTTGGGCGTGGTTTGTGGCCACTCGTATACACCATCCAAATCTGGAGTCGATCTGATTAAAAACGTAAGAGGACTTCGTTCAAATGCTAGCCTTAAAATCGCGAAAATCGGAAATTCAACGTTGATTTACAAACTTCCTGTTCGGAATTCCCTATGACAATTTATATATCAGGGAACATCTCGGCCTGGGGTTTAGGTCCAAAACATTTTGTGCACGTACGATGATGTGAAAAATTCGCGAATTTTGGGCGTGGTTTGTGGCCACGCCCATTGACGTACGAAAATTCTTTTAATAACTTTTCATCATCAATGTGTCTCGTATGCACCCTCCAAATCTGGAGTCGATCCGATTAAAAACCTAGGAGGAGTTCGTTCAAATACGTAGCGTGAAAATCGCTAAAACGCGACATTTAACGTTAATTTATGAACTTCCTGTTCGGAATTGATGATGGTCGTAAGAGACTTTTTCATAGGTCTTGCAATGGTTGTTATGCCCAGCAATTTTCAGGCTCGTAGCTCAAAGTAGCCGGAGGGGCTGCAGCAAGCCCCTAGGGGGCGCTATGGAGCACATATTTTTGCTGGATTAATAAATTTTCGCCGGCACTGAAGTTTGTGGCTAGGCATGTTCGCGTTTATCTCAAGTTGAAGGCCCGCAATTTGGGGTTAAAGTGAGGCAAGAAAAATAATCATCATTCGGATTAGAATAGGGCCTTTGCCCCTTTAGTGGGCTCGGGCCCTAATAAATGTACTCACCATAGCAGCAGACTGTAGAGAGATACTTTCTTTAGACCAAGAGAAGAAGCGACAAAGGGTCACAGAACAGTCAGTGCCTTCAGGGAAAAACACTCCACACCTCAGCTATGTCAGTTCTTATTCTAACAAATAACACATGCATCTGTCTCAGTAGGGCTCCTCATGCTGATGTAGCCACAGTGAAAACCAGGGATGTTTGTGAAACAGAAACGTCCCTGGTGTTCAAGATAGTAACATCGACAAGTAGGCTCGGTTCAGATGCTCTCAGGGGTTGGACCCATTGAGAGAGCACAGGGTCAGTCCATCATCTTTATCAAAATAAGAGTATGGAAGTGGATAAAATTCTCTCTTTGCTGTCTGGTCTCCCAAGCTTCATTTGGAACGTTTACATTTCATCCTTAAGATGAATGAATCACCAATTTCCACATGCCATGTTGTTGGTTGGTGATTTCATTGACTCTGTTTTCTGCAGGGACTGAGGTGACGCAGGCCGACTGTTTACCAATCTGTCCCACAGTGGGAGCTTCCTGTGGTGCTCAGGACTCTCGCCCGTCAGCCGTATGGTAAGTCATCGCATCACGTGAAATTCCTTCATTGGCTACACAGAGTTATTTCGCAAAGCTGGCAGACTTGCCGTGAGGGCACAGTTCACCAGGAACCAGGTGCCTCAGCTGCCCATTTCTCATGAATAGTGGTAAAAATTTGCCTGGCAGGGTATGAAGGGGTCAGCATCAAGTAGTCAAAGATGTATGCCCATATTCACATTTGTCCAGTTCATTGTGTTTCTAGCCACTTGGTTCACTTCCTTTGTACTAACAAGACCTTGTTGGATCCTTCTCCAAAATTGTGTTGTACTTTGTCTGGTAAAATAATAACATTAAAAGACAGGTATAAAAGAGGCAGGAAACCAAACTTAAAATTCAAACATCTTTATATCAACTCCAGCAAAAATACAAAGTTTTTAACATAAAGATGCATCATTCTTGGGATTACCACAAATAAAGCAGTTATTTCTTTCTAATATACAAAATCAAAATCTTTAAATAGCAACTGTAAAGAATAAACATGTTCAAGTCTGATATTTGGTGGGCTGTTTTAGATTTGCTAAATTCATTAGCCTACAATGGAGTTCTTAAATAACAATAAAAACATGACAAACATGTTTTGCATTTACAGATGATTTGCCCTCTAAAGAGAAATGACCATAATAAAAAAATAACACTGTGCTAAAATTGGTATTTTTCCTCTGACAACACACTAATGCAAGTTACTACTGTGGAAGTAACGAAACTTCACATTATGAGAACATCTGCCTGACAGTCAATGACAATTAAAAAAAAAAAAAAACATAATAAAACTGCAACATACTTGGATACACAACTCAGAAGTGTGACTAGACTACCCCAAAAACTTCATATCCAACTTGTGAATCATCTGGAAAAGTACAGTATTTATCACCCTGTAATGTGCCGTTAAGGCTATAGAGACCATAAACTTCATTCATATTAAGCAAATATAGATACCTTCCAGGCCTTTGCTGTTTGGGCTTGTGTATCACTTTATCAACAATATTTCCAACGTCACCTCATGTGGTTTTTCAGAACAGCTTTTAGACGGGCACTGTGTGTGCACATTGTCTTAAATGGGGTTAGTACACTCACGGTTATCACGGGTATAAACATAGTTCTGGGTTTTAGTTCTAGGAAGGCAACAGCGCTAATGCAAGAGTGGCTGAACCTGTCTCCACATTAACAAGACTTACATGCAGAAGCAGCTAAAATACTCAAAGTGAAGTCACTATTATAAGCAGAGAACAATGGGTGCAACGGTGAGAAGTGACTGCAGAGGTACACAATGATGAAAACTGACCCAAAACAACATAAAACATACAAACGTTTGTCATGACACAGACTGGGCACACCTGTCTGTCCGTTTTAACAATTCAGACACAAATTTGTTTTAACATCTAATACAACTACAATAAGAACAATTTTATGTTAATGCTCTGGGAAAATGGGTGCATGAAAATAAACCTGTCAGGTAAGAGTAAATCAGAACATCTGAAATCCTCAGTCAACATAACATTTCACAGATGAAGCATGAGGCACATGCTGTGTGGAACGGACACACTCGGTGAAGCAAGTGAATGCCGACTGCCTCTCCAGGAATTGAAAGCTGTTATAACTAAAGGACAGGAGTTTTCACATTTTACACATTCTATTACTTTACACTTCATAAATAAGGCACCTGGTCACAACAGTCACATATTCACAATGTTGCAATTGGAAGACAGGCTGGAGATATACAAGCTGCCTACTTACTGTGACTAAAATTTTTATTCAAAAGCTGATCTCCCTTCTCATAGCAAGCTCTCCGAACAGCAAATGCAGTGCATGCTATCATCTAAAACAATAATTATATACAACATGGCAAAACAAACAAACAAAAAAAAAACAGTGATTGAATGGAATATCACCTTGATAACTGCATCAAAGCCTGACGTTTGTTATCCTAACGACTAAAATGAGGTTTGATAGGCTATTGTTATCTCCAGCCATGCCATAGAGTGCTGACACATAAAGCCAAACAGCAACTACATCTGATAGACATCATGTAGGACTTGTGTGCAGTCCCTGAACACGGAGCAAATGCCCAGCAAATAATCCATTTCACACTGAAGCTTTACAAAAGCATAAATGACTTTTTTGAAATCTGTTCCTTCTTCGCATATTTGCCTCCTGAAAAAGGTATCCTCTAAAGAGTTTGGTGAGAGTAGAAAATAGATATTCTGGTCCTTCTGAATATACTCCAGACAAAAACCAAATCACAAAAGCCTCTAAATAAGCATGATCTCTTTCTGCAGGTCCGTTTCATTTCGAGAGTGATGTCCTGGTGCGCTTAGCTGGGGTCTCTAAAATCTCCTGAGCTCTCTTGGTAGCAGATTTCGTTGCACTGCGTGACAACAATGCTGCCGCGCTTCTCTTTGCAGGGGACTTAAAAGCCCCACTTCTGGTAAGGGCGGGTTCCTCAGCTTTCCTGATTGACTTCGGAGATCCACTTTGTGTTTTCACGGACTTTGTGGCCTTCTTTGAAGCATGACTGGGGCTCCCACTCACAGGGACTGCCGCCTCCATTTTTCTCTGGGATCTTGTTAAGACCTGGTCGGGCGAGGTCAGAACCTTGACGTCCACGCTCTGCTGTGGGGGTTCCACAGCGTTCTCAGTACCTTTGATTTCAGCAACTGCAGTTTGTGCTGATTCCTTTGTTTGGATTTTTGCAGCATTCATTTTATTCACAGCAGAGTTTTCCACCTCTACTTTCTCTGGCTCACTTTGTTTTTTATTTTCCACCTTGCTTTTAGATGCGTCTCCAGGTTTCTGTTCAGATATTTTAGGAGACCCGAGTCGTTGAGAACATCTCTTTGGCAATTCTTCCTTTTTAGTTGCATCTCTTGAAGCTCTGCTGCTGCTCTGAGCCTTGACTGCCCTCTCTTGAACAGGATGCTTTGTACTTTTTTTGCCAGCCAATGTTTTTCTTCGTTCCATTTTTGCTGCAGACTGTTTCATTCGTTTACCGACAGGTAGGCGTGATTTCTGTGCCTTCAGAGATGGTTTCAGTTTTAACTTAGCGGCAGACTTTGCCGTAGCCAGTCTTTTCATACTGTTGGTTCTTAAAGATTTTGAGGTCTCTTTCGGTCTAACATTGGTTTGCTGAACCTGCATCTTTTCTCGGATATTAGAGTATTTCCTCAAGATCCTTGCACTAGCCGGATTCTTTGATTTACCAGAGGATTTCTGAGATTCACCTATCTGCACACGGGCTTCAGAGGACTGTGACTTAGTCAATGTCTGAGTCGTACTTGGAAGTTCTTTTCTCTCTTTCCCTTTGACTGCATTTGCCTCTTGCTCCAGTGCTTTAGCAATCAGTTTCAGACTCTTGGGGTTGCTCTTTACAGGAGAGGCGATGGCAAACTTTTTCAAATGTTTCTTTAAGCGCTCTGCCTGTAGGCTTGGAAATACCCCCTGAGAGGTCCCTGAAGCACTAGATGAGCTGTGGAAGCACAGCTGAGTTTCTGACGGAAGACGAGTATTCACTTTCTTGACAATGACAAGTGACTTTGTTTCTGTCGATTCAAGGAACCAGCGACAAATACTGGTGAGATTAAAACCTTTCATGAAGAGCATTTGGACTGGTGAGTATTTCTGGTGCTCCAAAGACTTTGTTTTTCGTGCCCTGCGTTTACTTTTCCATATAGCTGCCTGCCTGTCTGCTTTGTTTTTGTATCTTGGTGCTGGCTGACCCTCTTTGTCCATTTGCACCCATCCTTTTTGCATTTTATCATACTTGACATTCAGATTTGTAATTAAATGTTGGTTTTCTTCTCCTGTCAGAGCCTCAAAAAATTTGTTAGTAGTTTGTTTTGGGGGCTCAGGTCTCGGTGTAATGACAGGAATGGCTGAGCTGTGGGGCAACACAGATGCAAGCGACGCTGGAGGGGACTTCACCTGAGCTTTAGTTAATCTGTCTGGCATTATTCTGGAATGGGAAGCTACATCACTCTGTCTTTCAGCTACAATAAGAGCACTGGTAGAAGGTGCAGCCAATCTTTGTGATCTCAAAGTTAATTTCTTGTTGTCCACTGGTGATGGCTGACTAACAGACTGATGAGACATTTCAGGCTTACTACTCTCACTCCTTAATGGCATTCTTGTGGGTTTGTCTGATATGGAAGAATTGCTTTCATCTCCACTTGCAGACCTGTCTCCTAAAGATGCTACATTTGGCTTCTGAGGCAAAGCAACATCACTTGCTTCTGCCTCCTTTCTAAGAACCCGTTTACTTCTTAATGGCATAATCTGTGTTTGCATTTCAGTTTTTACAGGACTTAAATTTTCAACTGGACTTGATACCTCGCTTTTAAGCTGCTGTTTCTCATTCTTACTATCATTTACTACAGCCTTAGCAGACCTTAGTTTCTGTTTAGCCTGCAATCTACTTTCATCTTCTGTTTTTTGTATTTCTTCAGAGGATATCTTCTCTAACAACTGAGTTTTATCAGTGTTTAATTCCGCAGTTGCCTCTGGGACTGTGTTCTGCTGGGACTGCTCAGTGGTTGTAGGGGAAGATGACCTGATTGGAGAAGAAGTAACAGGAAGCGGCGAAGGAATGGGGAGGGAGGGGAGCTGCTCTGTAGATGGATGCGCAAAGGCAGCAGTAGGTTGTGGAGATGAAGTGGAAGTGACAGCATTTGAAGTGGGTGGTGATATTGGAGTTCCAGCCGGCTTCTGGCCGGCTGATCTAAGTTGCCGTTTGGACTCAGTGCTCTGAGGATGATCATTAGTCTGATCAGAGAGGACAGGCAAATTATCCTGATGTCTCTGAATTCTTTTTTGTTTCCGTGTTTGTTTGGTCCTTGAGGGAAATTTAGATGTTTGTTGTGATGGTGTGGCAGAAGATGGTTCTCGCACCGGTGCAATAACAGGAGTAGTCTCCATTGCTTCTACAGGTATGTTTGTCTCAGGTAAAGGTTTGTCCAAATTTTCAACATTTGTCTCAATAACTGAAGCAAGAGAAGTCTTATTGGGTACATTCTGACTAGATTTCACTGGGGTTTTATTAGGCGATGTACTGCTGTTATTTGATCTGCGACGTAGACTTCTGTCAGAGGCCGATATAGGTCTACCATTAACATAGCCCACTACTACTGTTTCTGTTTGCCTTAACCGCTTTGGCAGAGCAATAACTGTACCTCTTTTTCTACGCCAAGGGGGTAATTCCTTCAAGAGCGCATCAAGTGTCTTTGAAGACACATCATAGTTGTTATCAGTATCATCTTCAGTCCCTGAAGGTGTAACACTGTCAACTGTTTCAGATGTTTTCATTTCTGGCTCTTCCACCATGGGCTCTTCTGCTGAACCTGTGGCACTGGACTCTTCTGTCACTTCAAAGTTGTCAAAGTGTATCTGAGTCTCTGGCTGAAGTTCCTGAGGTTGCTCATCTTGTATTTCCTCCCTTTTATTTTCCTCTCTCTCTTCCTCGATTTGATTCACCGGTGGCAGGGTACTATCCTGCTGGACAACGGGATCACTGTTCATCTGTGGTTTATCTGATGAAAACTGGGGCTCAGCTTCCTCTGTGGTAGTATTTTCTAATGGTTCCACTTCTGTGTCTGCCACCATTTCCACAGTACTTTGTTTGTCCTCTTGAGGCTCAGGCTCGTTATCTTTTTCTGTTTCAAATGGAGCCTGAGCAACACTTTCTTCACTTCCTGTTGTCATCCCTGAATCTGCATTTGTTTCCTGTTCTACATTTGTGTTGATATCAGTTTCTTTGTTCTCTGTTGGAGATCTTATCGGAGATGGGGGAACAGAGTGCCCCTTGCTCTGACACTGATCTGTCTGACTTGTTTCCACTATAATGTCTACTTCACTGGCTGCTATCTCCACCATATCTCCTGTTCCTGGTATCACACTTTCATCTGACTCCTCTGTGGACATTTGTTGATTCATTGACTCCCTGCATGCGCCAGCAAAAGGCCGATCCACAGGTGGTACACCTTCAGGCTTTGAAAGTATTTGTTTTGGGGTGACTAATGTGATCAGCTCTGGCATTGGATTAGGACAGTTGCCCCTTCCAGCCAATGTACGGACAGTTTTTAACTCCCAGATTTCATCTGAATACATATGTCCTCTGGTGCTTTTTCTGGCATTGCGGCGTGGGAGCATGCTGCGCTGCTGTTCCTTAAAACAATCTGTAATTGGTTTGTCAATAAAAACAATGTCACAATGGCCAAGATCAGGGTCAACCAGTCCCCTATAAGCAGTGTCCCTGATCCGATGATCAGACGGTGTCTTGACGGTCTTCCTGGCTGTCCGAGGAGAGTCTGAAGGGATGGCCATGTGGTCTGAGAACAGTTTTGCTGGTGAATCTTTGGCATGCCCAAGAGTCTCTCTCTGCCTAGACTGATGTATGTGACTACTCTGATTGTGTCTTTTCACAGAGGAGCTCAGTCTAGCACTATGAGTCTCCATTCTGTTGGATGAATTTGAGTTTCCATCTCTGTCCTCCAAAGTGTCTGAGTGAGATGAAAGAGAGTCTTTGAGCACATATGACAACTTCTTACCAGCAGCAACATTGCTGGTCATGATTTTCATCTTAAGAGGTGCATGATCACCATGACGGTTGTTATCTGTGTCCACTGGATTAATGGTAGGTGTGACCAAAGCCTGGTTACTCCCTGACCCAGGGACAGCAGTCACAGATGTTTTCAGCGACACCATATTCTCTGGAACTCTTTTCATTGCACACCTGCTTGGAATAGATTGGGACAAATCCTCCACTTCTGACTTAGGAGTGGATTCACTGGGAAATCTTAGCTCAGTGCCCGACTTCTCAGGGGTGACTGCATCGGATTTTGCAGTAGTACAAGCAGTTCCCTGGATCCCAGAGGTAGAGTTAGAGTCTTGCTGTGTATTGGAAGATGCAAGTGCTTTGACTTCCGTTTGTAGAAAGCCTATGGCATCTACTATCTGTCTCTGATGGTGAGGGCAGAGTTTGGCCATGAATTGTTCCAGTGTGGAGGTGGACTGCAGGTCTTTTGCCTTGGCAACACCCAAGTCTGGAGACTCACTGAGGAGAAAAAAGAAAAAAATTGATGCAATTAAACACAAAGAAAAAGCAACATTGGTTCATACTGTTGATTGGTATGCGGTTATTAAATTCACAATAAAATTGTCAAAACGGTTGTAAAATGAATGAGTGAATGTCTGTATGAAATAATTCACAAACATATTACAATGTTTATCATTGCATATTTATTAGAAGAATAGGTGATTTTAAAAGTGAATCTTTCATCCAGTGAACTTGACCAATTACATCGTTACAGCTATTACATTTTTCTTCTTTGCACAGTGGTGCTTTTTGTTACAGTATACATCAAGAAAATTTCACACATGCACAACACATTTAGTAATGGTGGCCCACTTTGATTAAAACGAGTCAAACACATGTTTATCACTTGAAAGAGCAAATACATAAGGGGGAAATATAGAGTACATAATTTTTGTCAAGTTTAGTGCAAAGGGTGACATTTAGATAGAAGTGCTCAACAACTTAAGACAAATTAACCATTAAAATAAAAATCAAATGTGACTGACCATATGCGAAATTAGTTTTTCTGATGCCTGTGAGGTTTTGCTTGTGCCAATGCAAAACTTAATTAATCAGTCAACTGGGGGGGGGGCAGGTTTCTGTATTTTTGGCTAAAGTTTTGTCAGTGAGGTAGGTCTATCACAAAATCTTCCAATACCTTTTAAGTATTTATACCATCACATTACGCCAGAATATATTTACCTTATAACTCTGAAAAGTTTATTTTAAGTTAAAAAAGTCATTTCCAAACTACACTATGTTTTTAAGAAGAAAATGAACAGACAAATGAAACCATATCTGGATTCCTGAGGTGACATGTCACAAGGCTATGTTGTGTAATGAAAAAGAGAAATGGCTTTGCACATGGGGTGTACTGCAGAGCAAGAGGTATTGGAAACTGCAAGATGAACATGTAGTCAGAAAAAAAATATGATGCTCTTTTGACAATAAACCAACATGTTTGTATACAAGTAAAAATATTGCATTTGACACGGTAAAGCTGAAATCTGTAACTTTTCACATGTTGCCACTTTGAGCTAGAGCAAAGATGGCAGAATATCTAGCATTAGGCTTGTTGTACAGCCATCGCAAAGTGAGTTTTCATTTATCCAGCAGGTAACTTTAGTGTAGAGTTTTTTTTTAAAGCATATTTATTTTGTTGAAATCAGACAAGCAATTATCCCTGTTTTAGTGTTAGTATTCTGCACTAGATACATGGACAAAAGAACAGAATAATGGTTAAAAGACATTACGGATTTCAGCTTTAAAACACTAACGTTACAATACAACCTTTGAAATGGGAGGCCTGAATGCATGTATGATAAGTGAGAAGCATCTTAGGACTTTCTGTTGAATTTTTCAAACATGCCATTTTAGATTCTTCATTTATTATTCTTGTATATTAAGCAGTTTATTTAAATGTGCTGTTTGAGGCACTGTACTACAGAGAAATGTGTTAATTAAATACCCATTGGTCAACATCTTACCTGCACTGAGGTTATATTGACATTCATAGTGTATAAAGTAGAAAAAAAAGATGAAAAGATGTACTAAGGGGGTTTTTTTGGCTCCAAACGCGAAATGATTTGTACAGCATGCCAAATATTCTCAAATGTTTCTTTTAGAGATTAAAAAATAAATTTTAGAGATTAAAAAAATAACATTGGCTGCAACTGGAACCAGACCAATTTGTTTTTTGCTAAGCTCATTAACTTCGCATCCCTGCTTGCAAGGTCTAGGGAGTATAGTGGAGTACCTGAATAACGAGTGGTAAGTGTTTCATCCCTGAGGGTTTCGCTCTCTCTTTCACTTATTCATTGCAGTAAGGAACTGACACAAAGTACATGCCTTTTTCTTGCAGAGGAATAAAATAACCAATTTAACAAGCAGAAGCAAACCGAATAACAAGTCAATTCCACAATATTTCACAAGCACACAAACATGGATGTGTTAACTCATCCGCAATGTTCATAAACTGTACATCGGGGATACAAATAACCTGGCAATTACGAACTACTGTGTGGGGGATTTTATCATACATCTTCAATGAACCATTAACCAGATTTTGAACTGGTTTAGCAATATTTCGGGTTCACACTTAAGTCTACTTGATACATTGTTGACTTGACGGTAAACACACCAACACTCCAGTATTTTCAATATAACATCCTTAAAGATAAACGTCACCATGTACAACTAACTTCCCACTGACACATATGATTTAGGTCAATCATGCAAAATATACCCAGTGTCATTCCTTTATACATCATAAATGTTAAATCAAATATACAAAATCTGTATATACTTTTTTATGGACAAGGATACTCTTGTCATTTGAAAAGCCACACCATTTGTAGTTGTGTAAAGACTTGTGTCCTGACACATACATTTTCTAAGCAAAGGTTACCAAACTTGTGTCAGAATGAAGTGGGACAGCCTTAAATATTATCCCTTCATATCTATCATATCAGACAATTAAATAAACATTTTAAGCATCATCTACTTTTGTCTATAAACACTTATGTGAGTAATGTTTTGTTTCATTAAAGCCATTTACATTCGTGGTTACTTAAGCGACAATAAAACCATTAATTAATAAATATTGATTAATAAATACTGCATTAACAAAATAAATCCAAAAAATCATCAGTGTGAGCATGTATGTAAGAGAAGGTAAACGCTTCCCTCACTTTAGGAACAAAAAGGTTTCTCAGAAGCAGGAGATAATCAAAAATGCTTTTGTCGCAACTGTCCAAACAACAAGCCCCCCTACACCACTCCATCCCCACCCAAAAAAGGAAACATTAAGTAGATCACGGTGCAATCAACTACAAAGATACACTGAAATATTTACATATAGTTGAACTTTGACAGATTTTCTACTGTCTTTATCAACTTTATGACAGCTCTTTCCGTGAGCTGATCATCTTTACTCAAAGAATTTTACAATAAACTGTGTGTCGTGTACATGAGAAATTGCTACGTAAAACAGCTTTGAGAACAGTTGACTGTGATATGGGTTTTCCAGATGAGGTAGTTGACCATAATATTTGCTACAATAAACAATGAGGAGAGCAAAAACATCTTTTAGCTGTCAATAAACCTAAAGCGCTTGTATGTCTTTAATATATTACTTAAAATACATTTTGAATGAGAAAATAAAGTGTGACTTTTTGAGTAATGTTGGATGATTGTCAATGCAAGAATAATTAAATGAAATTACACCGAATCCGCAACTAGATTTTACTATATCGTACATATGCATTTGAAGCAACTGCCTTGTTTTATTTTTTCAACCAAGGCAAAGTTAGTCCAACATTTCGTAAATAAGTGTAAAGATTATATGCATTTATGATTGTTAATTTGTTACAAGTAATGAAGGTTTTTAACTTAAAGTGTGAGGAAATGCAAAACATATCAAATCAGAAGTGCACTCGAAGAGTGCAGACCTCCACCAAGGCCAATAGTCTACTCTTTTATGATATGGAAATCTACAAGTGTAACTATATATGTCTGCATACATTTCCAAAGCTATTAGAATTGTGTCAAAATATGGTTGGCCTAGCTGAAGCCTACCTCAGCTGTGCATTTCTAATGCACTTCTACATTGGAAATATTTCACATACTTAAACATATACTTTTGAAAACTAGAATTTAAGTTTCCATAGCCATACCTTAGTTTGAGCAAAGTTGATTACAACTGTACATATTCTCCCTTGAAGCCACTACTACAGTTTGCTCCATAACAACCGATTTCTGTATTACTTTTGAGCAGCTACATGTGGAGGCTACCCCAGTAGCACAATCCTGACGACAAACAGACCCAAAAACAAAACAGTATAAATCAACTAAAGAATAACTGCATTTAAAGCAAGAAGTGGCAGAGAATGAGAGAATCTCGACAAGTGAGTCAGTAAGTTTACCATGTGGTATAAAGTTATACTACTGTTAGAGTGCTATTAACATACAAGTGTGCAAGTCCCTGAACTCTATTATACTTCTGAACCAACTCTGATTTAAAATGTTTACAATCTGAGTTAAATGCTTGCAGTTAAGAAATCATTTCTTTAAAACATCCACGTTCATCTAAGCAACATTGTGAGCATCTAAAAGGCTGCAAGATTTGCAAAACATAATTACCAAGATTTACTAGAGCGTATTAACCTGATAAAAGAATAATGGGGCATGATCCCATATTCTTGAATATCCTGAGGTAAAAGTGATAATGCACAATGGAGTGTCCTGATAGAGCAAGATAATGGACAAGGCAGAGTAAAAAACAGTTCCTCTCTACCAGGTCCACCAGGCCAAAATTCAATGAAACTGGCATGTAACGAATACGATAAGTCTTTTTTTAGTCTTTAAGTTTTTAACCTTAACCTTTGCATATAGTAACAGTGCCATGGCCCAACTTTCTGTTAGCAGTAGTAGTAGTAGTATGGATTTGTAGAAAATGGCATCAACCTGAGTTTAAGCATAGCCACAGAAATATCTAAAGGAAATGGTGAAAGAAAGAGAACACCACACCATAAAGTGGTAGGCTTCAAGAAGAAAAAACATTTTTTTTCCCAAGAAATAAAAATTACTGAACTATGAACTGATGATCCACATGGTTTCAAAACCTGACTGCTGAAAGTGTGGGCTTGTCTGTTACTGCACAGTAATCACAATAAGATTTAACCAAATCTAAGCTCTCTGAGCTCTGAAATGCAATAGAGCCTGAGATATTATGTTATATTTAATAAATATCACTTTTTCTCTCCATAGGGACAAAATATATATTTTTTCATTGAATTTTTGCCTTAGTAACTAGGAAATAGATGGGTGTGGATTGAGGCATGATTGCAACAATAGCTAACATGTTTGATAACCTGGCTAGAAAGCAAATGTTAGCAAGCTAACACAGTCAGTGAGTACATTAGGCTCCATCTGTTAATATTGCTTGATAAAGTTCTGTTTTTTTAATGAAATAATGACTTTATGAGCTAAAAGCTTCGAAAATTACAATTACTGTACCTAGATTATTTTTAGACTCAGACGAACACAGGACTGATTTTATGTTCCTGTTTACCTGATGTTAATATTTTCAAAAATATCTTAATGCATTTTAGAGAGTCAGATTTATCTGATACCAAAAGCTAGTGCACTGTTTGTGAGTGTGAATAATTTGGTCAATGTGGCACCAGGCTGCTGGTATAAGCCTGCATTGGCAAGCTATTTCAGTCAGCATCCTCCTCTTCCGCTATCTGTGTGTAACTGTTTTAGCAATATATATAGCCATAGCATTTTTTTTTTTTTTTTTTTTACCAGACCTTTCTCCAGCACTGGCACAGGACTACATCAAAGTGTGGAGATGTGGTCTGGTGATGTGAGACTATAATTATAACCTGAAGAGACAATTCTTAATTACGTGCCATGGACTGGCAAGACGTGTACATATGCATGTATATGTATAACACGTTCTGAATATGTGCAGAAATACTATGTTTTTGCATTATTTTTATGATCAAAAGAAAAAGAACATTTCTGCCTTTCTCATAGTCTTAGAGAAAGACATCCCAGAGATAATACCTGAAATCTGAAAGAGACAAGCCCTAAAAATCACACAGACCTGAAATGCTCTGAAGGCTTACACTGGCACTGAAATGCTACTGAGAACTAGTTCTGGTAGGTTGTGAAGACATCTGAGAGAAGGACACACACACTTGTCAGTAAGACAACCTGAAATGTCACCTCCAAAGGGTATTTGGGTATACTATGCTTCCCTGTTAGAGGTAACTTATATGAGGCAATGATATAGTTAAGCATATCTGTAGCTGAGGTATATTTATGTGTGTACAGTGATCCAATATCTGATAAGAGACATTTTCTTTGACTGAAATGTTCTGCATCCCAATCTGAAATTATCCTGAGTGCAGTGAAGGCAATGAAAAAAAAACTAACACAACAAAACATACAGAAAAAAAATATAGGTGGCAAAAACCTGTCTTACTTGTGAAGATGAGCTTAATTGGATTCTAAAGGAAAGTGAAATTCTGGACAACACACCATGCTACTCCAACAGACATGAAACATAAATAAATATTTTGGATAATAGTGTTTGGACATGCTGTCTTTTTTCCTTACATCTCTCGTGTCCATACAAGTGCATTTGCAAAACAGTGACAGAGACTTTTACTGTCATCCATAAACTTTACCATAATGGATGCTTAATATGCTTTCACCTGTAATTGCAGGCCTACATGTAGTAACATTAACTATATATTCACTTAAAATATAAGTGCTCTGAACAGTACTGAGGAAAGACACTGAGGGGCGCCACTTCCTTACACATGATTCAATTTGGCTCTGTGTGTTTCTGTACATTTATAGAGCCAGGATATATTTCATTTTCAAAACATAACCTAAATAAATTAATCAGTTGAATTAAAAATATAATGTAGCATATAACAAATAGAAAGTCTTCCTGCCAGGCATAAATTATAGGGCAGGGAGACATTTGGAGTGTTTAAGATAAATGGCCATACACAAAGACTGAGGGGTTAAATTAAGTAAGTTAATAATAAATATGGGTATTTCGATTTACAAATTATTAAAGTTTTATGGGTATAGCAAATCAGCTACTACCACTGTCTGGCAAATGCAATATCTATCTGGTCAGAAAGTACATCATTATTAGTACAATTATATCACTCATTTGATGAGAGGCTCCCGTCATGGAAATCATTCCCATTCTCTTCAGATGCACTCTCTACTTTCTCAGAGATGCTATGCTGGGAGTTTTGGAATTCGTTCCTCTTGGGGGACCGTGAAACATCCTGTTCTTCAACCTGGCTTATCAGCTTCAGTTTCTTTTTGGGGGGATGTTTCAAGGTCCCCAGTCGCTCTTTAACTTTGTATTCCAGGGTGCTGTGTGGAATGCCATAGATCGATTGGGCTTTGGACACACTCATTTTCCCGCCCATTACCACCACAATAGCCTCTTCCAGCAGCTCAGTGTTGTACTGTCGATAGCGCCCACGTTTCTTCCTTGGCTGCTTGTTACCTAGATCTGTCTCTGAATCCGGAGGATAGTTTCCCCACAAGGCTTGGCGGTCAGTGTCGTAAGGCCAGCATTCCTTCTCCGAACCTGAACTGCTGAAACCTCCACTGCTCTTTTTCTGGTTCTGCCTGGGTAGAATGGAACGAAGAGCCTTTCCCAGACCGTTCTCAGAAAGTGAACCTGAATATTCGGTGGAAAGAGAATCCCAAGACGGGTCTGTTCCTGTGGCCAAAACCCGCACCTGGGGAATCTTGAGGTCAAAAGATGGTGACTGAGAAAGGGAGAGGCTGTGGTCTTTGCAGGCCTCCTGAAGGTTTCCTTTTTCATAGGCAAGGGACTTTGTCAAAAGTCCAGCGGCTTCCAATAACCTGGGTATGTCTTTAAGGCGCTCACTAGCCTCACTGCTGGTTTTGAGTTTGAGGAGGGCCCCAAAATGCGTTTTGGAATTCCAGGAAGCAGATCCATTTGTGAAAAGGTCAGTGGGTCTGGAGCTGTGGTTATGGCTGAGAGGTGACTCTGGGTCGCTCTCCAGATCGGCCTCCTCTTTGATGTGCAGCGAGTATGCAAGAGATGAGGAAGGCTTATAACGGGTGGAGTGGCCGATATTCTCCCTCCTCCTCCCATCCTGTAGGCTCCTCATAAACAGCCCGACTTGTCCGTCCGCTCTCAAGGATCGCCTGATTGGATGGAAGGAAATTGGGTGTAAGCAGAGCTTGCAGTGCCTTTTTTCGCTTTTCTAAAGGAGGATGGGTTGGGGAGGGGAGGATGTTGGCCACTCCTTTATTATATGACCTTGCTTTGGTAACATCACTGTCTTTTAGAATAACTGACTGTGTGGTAGTGTGTGTGACTTTTATGAACAAAAAAGGCTCAAGTTTGACATTATTTTATTTGCTTGCTGTGATCGTTGTTCACAAAATTTGCATCAACATAAAAAATGAGAAACAAAATGAAAAGAAAGGGCAAAGAAACAATGAAAATAAAAGCAAAGGAAAAGGCATTTATTGGAATACATAAAGGTTTTTCTGTGGCTCAGAAAGCTTAGCCAGAGGGAGGGACTTTTTGCCATTGTACTAAGGCATCTTGGCATGTAGCTGTTAAGCAGGGCACAATAACTATGCCTTACAAAGTGACTAATGCAAATAAAACTCTTGACATTTTGTGTGTGACGTTACCACTGAACAAGCACAGCAATAAAAGAGTAAGCCAGCAGAGGGTTGTTGTGTGTATCAAACCTAACGGAATAACTGAAGTGTGACCACGAAATAATGTAAAAAAAAAAAAAAACGAAAATGGATAGTGTTTTTTCCTCAAAGGCAAAATGATGAGTTGTCCAGAGCTGTCATTTTATAGACACTACTTGGGGGTCAAATGACCTCATTCCAAGCCAATATCCCTGGATCAATACAAACAAAACAATGTAGTGACTGTTCCTTTTAACAATCTAAACTGCGTAATTTTGGGTTTTCTAAACGTATTCCTCTACAAACCATAGATACTAGCCATTTTATGAGGATAGAATTCATCCTGTATGTCAAAATAAGATGAAAGTCGGAAGCAGCTTTATTCTGCTATGAATGATCATCACTTTTAGATCCCATCTGCTTTTGAACTGCAGAAGAGGAGAATACAAAGCCACTGCTGTCTAATTTATCCAAATTCAATTTTCATTATAGGCACGTTCAAGTCCTGAAGAGTATATTGGTACAAGAGGCCTTGCTCTGAAGGAAAACAAAACAGAACCAAACCATAAAAACCATAAAATAATAAATCCTGTTTTAAGGTAAGATATTGTCTCAAATGTTTAATTTATTTAAATTAAAAGATAAAGTGTCAATTTGTCTACAGGGAAGATAATTAAAATAGGAAATTATTTGGATGAATGACATTAAAAGAAACGTATATTTTCTTATCCTTGGTATCAGTGACTATACTCTTCAAAATATGTTTGTTATGTTGTTAGTTATGTTGTTGTTGTTATAAACAAGGTATGTTTATTTCAAGAATGTATGATATGAAAACTACTCTTGTTACCAGCATAGTCATAGACATACAAACAATGTTGATAATAAAACATCTGAATGTAACCTTTCCCTTGGAGAGGAACATGGCTTGAAAATTTGAGAGAATTAGTTTAAAATACGATAATACTTCATCATTGAGAATCTCTTGAGTCTCTGGATTCTGATCAAATATATGTGTTTTTACTTTCTATTGTATTTGTGCAGGACTTCTGTCCTTAAGGAGCAGTTTCTCAAATTTATCCTGGAGTCTGCTGCCACATTCTACGGAGATTTTCTGACAAAAGGTGTTGCAAGATGCAAGAATATTAGGGCTACAAACAAGACTACAAGTCCTATCATAAATCATCATCATCACCAAAGGCCAGCCAGTGTCTTGTAAGACAATAATGAACAGAAACCAAAAACAAGACTGTGCTAACAAAATCCTTTTAAGCCACAATAATAATACATGCCGCCCATTCGGTTCCAAGCTGGCGATACCAGTGACCTGTCAGAGCTGCATTAACTTAAAGTCTGCAAGGTAATTAATTTTTAATTGCAGCATGGCACAAACTGCGTCCACAAGAATGTGCTGGACTGAGGTTTAAAAGCAGAGTCAAGCGGCAGAAGCACTCTCTTGCAGTTAAAACACTTCATGTTTTTTCGTGGCAGAAAACATTTCTGTTAGCACAACCCAGTTTGCTGCTGTTCATTTTCATCAAGCCACCAGCTGGCTGAGTGAGCTCCAATTTCAGGACTCAAATTTCAGGCCTCAGTAATGCTTGTGCATTGATGCCACTACACAAACCATACAACATTTGTTTGAAAAATCTAATTCTTTTCAAATTCATTCTGTGGTCATCCTAAACCACAATGTAACTTATCCTCTAAAACATTACTGCATGAGATGTGGAGACTAAAGAGACGAAGAGAGAGGAATTTATCTTACCCTTTGAGCGTGGATGTGGCTGGAGAAAGGCAGGGACTACGGACAGGCAGGCTGCTGCTGCTATAGCGATTCTTTTTGATAGACAAGTCAAGAACTCCATCTGTTAACAAAACGCAGGAAAAACTGAATTTAGATTCAGTGTTATGGGCCAGTATTAATTTTGTCAAGTCAACAAGTATTTATTGATGTCCTTTTATTTCACGACTAAATGGTAAATGATGATGAGTAAAGACAAGATGGGATAGTGACTCTGTTAGAAGGAAAACAATCCTGTTCACCAGCCAATCATTTACCTGCAAGTGCAAAATCGCACTGCCTCCGTGCAACTTTCTCACTGACAGATAACCAATTTGAAAAAACCTGCAGACACACCATCCTACAGTGTCTGCCACCGTAAATATTAATTATTTGAGTTAAGTGATTCAGTAACATGTATATATGTTAATTCCATTTCAGTAAAATATTTAATGTTATTATAGCTCAAAGTTCTCTGTGGAATCAGGGTGCATCAACTACTAGCTTGTCTTGTTCCACTAACAAATTGTTAAATTTAACCAAACTTTGGGTAAATTTAGCCAAACCTATGGTAAACATCCAGTTCTTCCAAAATATAGAACAGACAGAAACTTATTATGCAAACATTAAACACAATTTGGTTATTTTAGCTCGATGTACAATGAATGAAGAGGCTTCCCAGATAATGCTTGTTTGCCTTTATGACGCAGTTCACACGTTTTTAAAACTGCTGATTTATTACATCTACTGCGTTCTGCTGAGCAAACATTGGCACAGAAGACCTCAGTAATATATAACAAGTCTGTTTTGTCACATAATAGACAGTATAATAAAGCATTGGCAAGCTGTGACCTTTCCTATAATTCATCACATGGCGCAGTGACAGAAGGGCCCTTCACAGGCCAATAATTTGATTACTATAACATCTGTAACATCAATAATGTCGGGTGGGACATTTGCAGAGGCCATAAAGAATTGTTGTACTGTGAATATATGCTGAAAATAAATACAACCTGTGAAGGAAATATGTTTGTAATGCACTTTTTCTAATACACTTGAGGCATTCGTTTTTATATTATGTGAAAAAAGTACAAACTGTCAGCCTAGCTTACTTCTAATTAAAATCTACAGGATAGACAGGAGAAAAATCCTTCAGCAAAATCCATTTCAGTATCACAAAACACTACCTTGGTCACTAGGCACAGCCAGGGGCTTCTTGATGGTGAGGTCAAGAGGAGCATCCTGATCAGCCATGAGGAGCTTGCTGAGGACGGGGTTCTGGTTGTGTGCAGGCCCAGCCACAGTGGCGACAGGGCTGGTAGAAGGAGGAGCCCCTGAGAGCAAGGGTGGGGTCGGCAGGCTTTGGTCAGAGTGAGGCTGGGAATCTGAGCAACTGTCCTGAGGAGAGCTGGTTTTTGAGGTATATTCGGCAGCAAACTGTCGGATCATTCTCTGAAGGATCTCTCGAGCCACTACTGGAATGTGTGGGTCCAAGAAATTTGGCACATCTGAAAAGAAAAAAAATGGAGGTTGAAACTGAGGTAAAAACTTCTACATTCTTTTACAGAGCTGTAAGTGGTCACTGATAAACATTTACAACCAAATTTTAAAAATATTTTAAGAATAAAAGCCAGTTAAGGTGCATAAAAAAAAATACATTTTGCTGTAATTTTCATAGGCTATAAAAACTGCAGTGGCACCAATCTGGATGAATTCATAGATCACTGACATTTAAATAGAAGCTTACTAAGTGATGGTTGACATCCAGGGTCCTTTTTGCAGATTCTCTTGTAAACACATTAGTGTCATAACATTGCAAAATACTGATGCACTCGGCTCTCTCCATCACCGAGACACCAATACTTACCTTTTCTGCTGAGGACCGCATTGAGAAATTCCTCGGCTTGTTTCTCTAGTCTGCTGATTGTGGTCTGATCTTTAGCCAGGAGAGGTTTGGGGATACCTTCAAGCCCCTCGTCGCATAAGCCAATTAAATGTTCCTGTGAAATGACAAAACTGTTAAGTCCTAATAAACAGGACACTGAACAATGCATGAGAATTTTTTTTCAGTTTTGTTTTTTTTCAGTTGACGCATTTGTCCTTACTTAAGGTAATTAGGAAACAACTGATTCTGCTAGGAAACCCTAAAGGATTAAAGCACTTTTAGACACTTTTAATGCACTCAATATTCATCCAGATGTCTATCCATCATCTAAGTATCTAAGCTGTTAAGTCTGGTGTAAATCGGATGCTCTTTTGCCACAGTTACAGTTTGAAAGCATCAAGGCTACAAAATAAAGTCATTTAATAAGTAAGCTACTTTTCATTTTCCCCACTATAACTGAATGAAACTTTGAGAAACACCACCAAAATGTAAAGTAAGAAACAAGAAGAGAAAAGAGAAAACAAGAAAGTTTACCTTTACTTTGTCTCTTCTCAAACAGCAGAATAGACAATTTTCATCAAATGACCAGTCAGACACTGCTGTAGGCTCAAGGTCTATGGACACAAAACAGATGACGGATGACATATTGCATCTAAATACAGTATATATCATAAAAATATCACACAATCAAACTTTTTAGGAAAACGTCACACACACAATGGTGGATTGTTTAAGAAAATTCACATATTGTTCACAATGTCACCTCCAGTCAGAAATGAGGAATTTCAGGGTAGAGGCTGATCCATGATTTGCGATTATACTGTGACAATATGGCATTGGTTCGACATAAGTAACACCCATAACCTGCCAATTCTGTGAGAGACAGCTACTAGCTAGTTACAGACATCTACACCTCCACTGCTTCTTGTTACTCTGATGAAGACATGCTTAATGTCAAAATATTTGTTGCCTGACCTTATTTTTCCAGAATGTGTATTTCTATGTGTGATTTCAATAACAAATTAAGTTATTGATGAATTTTCTCAGAGAATTGGTTTATTTTAAACAAAACTGACAAAACAATATAAAAACAATAACAGAGATGATAAAAGTTCTTTCAGTGCCTGACTGACCTGCATATAGTGTTTTGTTTAGTCTTCCTTTGTTGTGTCTCTTTCTGCATTACCACCAACACAACAACCATATTGTTTAGTTGCATGTAGGAGCATCACACAAATGTTTCTGCTTGAAGCCTGCATTGTCCTATATTCAGTTTGAAATGAATCTGTGGGCCACAATGGAAGTTTTTTGATTTGTCTTAGTGAAACTGACTAAATCAGGAGTAGAAATGTATTCATTCCAACTAAATTTCAGCAGCATTTGTCACCAGCTATTACGATAGAAAGTCTACTTAGACTTTGACAGTCCTCCCAATGCAAATGTAATGAAAACCCAAATAATGCCCACTATTGTCTCACCAACATCATGCATTATAAAAATGTCTGTAGGACACTGTAGACTTTTACACTGGCCCCACGCCATCCAAAACACCAACTTTGTAGGAACACAAGGCATCTTCTCTTCTGCAGCCAGAGGGGTTGTCTTGTATAGTGAATGTAGAGGGGTACCAGATGGTACAATGCAGCAGCGTTGTCATAATGAGCAGATAACAGATTATGCTCAAACCACAAAATTTTCATTCAAGCCATTCATACACTTGTATGATCATGGCCACAAGTATAATAAAGAAAATAGTCTGATTCTTACCCTTAAATAATTTTAGGTCTTCTACCAGCTCTGGACCCAACAGACCTTCGAGAATGCTCTCAAAACCTGTGGAAAGAAATTAAAGTCATTAAACACACAGTTGTCAATGTTAATCATACAAAAGCAAAACTCAACATATAGATTTTCACCTATTTGTTTTTAACCCTCATTAAAGCTTGAATAGCAGCAGAAGAGAGGCTCAAAAATAATCACTGTTTAACATAACAAAATCTAATCAAGGGACAAAATTAATCTGTTCAAGAAAGAAAAACAGTTATATTCTGGTCTACTGTATATTACTGACATTTCACGTGATAATGTCTTTTCCATTCACCCAGTCCTTTGCCTGTCTATTTCATCTTGACAACCTTTGTAAGCTGTATCAGCTTTCACCCGAGGTTTTTACTTCAACAGTAAATACATGCACTCCATCCTCCTGTTGCCAAGCAACTAAAGCACCTACAGAGTTGGGAGTGACTACATGTTGTAACATTAAAAAGAAAACAGCCAGAAACAAGACTGCTAGCTGATGGCGTCAAAGTGTCCTATACAGTGACGCAGATCAGGAATTCAACCAAAACAAAATCTTCACAGTCCACTAAATGACAGTTTACAGTTATGCAACTTACAAAATATTGGCAGCAGTAGCAAAACACCCTCTATCACATCTTCAGGCTGAGGAAAAATCTTAAATGCATTACCGACGAGATGGTGCTATCCCACAGTCCCAGCTATGTGGAAGATAATAATACGTTATGCTGCACAGGACTTTGCTTAACAGTGCATTAACACAATGTGCAATGTCTGCTTACTGCCGCAGGGTCAGTCTAACCAATCCAAAACCACTGCATGCATTAAATCAAGTGCTAAAGAGGTCAGAGGTAACATCTGTCTACTGCACTGTATCTGAAATTACAGAGTGCACCATTTCCAATGTGATAGGCAGGCCAAAAAGTCAGAATAAAAGCTTTCTGAAACGAAAACACATGATGATTGTTAAAAAGCTATGTATAACACACATGTATTAGCAGCATTGACAATATTTTGGCTGATATGAAAATGAAACTACACTAACTACACATCACAGTAAAGGCCTACTTACAGTATGTCTTCAAAGATAACAAGTGAGAAAATTATCAACCCTTAACATCCACTCTCTTCCTAAACTCACAGTGAATTCAATAAAAGCTGTCATCTGTTAAAATGCCCTCGCTCTGCTTCCCTACAAACTCCCACCCACTTTTCAACAGCCAAACATGAAGAGGGGGGAGAGGGGCGGGGGGTGGGGGTGGCAAGTGGTGATGCACAGCCTTGCCTATAGCTGCAGCATGAGTCTGTTTCTGGGTTAGTGCACAGGACTTCAGCTGGAGCTATCCAATCCTGTTTCTGAAATATTTCAGAGGCAGGGGAGAAAAGTAGGTCATCCACTTTCGTTTGACAGAGCAGCGGCATGACATCAAACTACTCTTCAGGAATGCAGTTTAGGGCATTTAAAAATGTGTCATACAGTAAACCATGACTTTGAGGCAATATTAACACATTACCACTGACAGAGCATCGTGTGATGTGGCAGCTGATGAAAAAAACCTCTTCAAGACAAAACCATTTTGGGACCAGCAACTTAAATTTAAAAAAGAGCAAGCTGCCTACATGTGCAATGAATAAAATATTGATAACGTGTATGGCTGTCATGCAAGCTCTACAAAATAAATGAGTGTATAAAAACAGTGGATAATGGCCACTATTAAAATGCACAATGAACAGAATAAGAACATCATGTAACTGTATTGTGTGCCCAACACTTAAGTACAGTTGCTATATTTATGCACTTTTGTTTGCAGAAAAAACATCTTAATATTCAGCTTTTAAAGGAGCATTTTTGAGAAACATTCACCAAATTAATTATGCTAATAAAAGAATTAGGCTACCATTGGGTCTCTACTGCATGTATGTGGTTTGATGTACAGTGATCAGCCTCCAGATACAATAATAAGCATGGGGTACAGAGGTACAAAGTGATAATGAGAAAAAGAAAAAAACCGGTATTATGTGCCACCGGGCTTAACACCTAATTATATCAAAACTTGGCGAGGATTAATGAAAAACAGTCAGGACAAAGATATCAGGTTAATGAGGCTGACAATCTTAATCCATTGTCAAAATGGGTAAAGAAAAAAAAAGAAAAGAGAAAAATAACACCTACAGGCCTAATTTAATTGACAACATGTCACTGAGCCTCATTAGAAGATTTAGTCTTTTATCCAGAATTGTTAGTGTACATCTTTTTTCCCCCTGATTTTGTTATTTTAAAATGTAGAAGAGAGTGAGTCATTAATGTCAATCATCTAGCTCTGTATGATGAGAATGATGAGTCAAAACCATTTTGCTATTTCCAACCCTTGCTGGCATGTTTTTTATTTACTCCAAATACATACTGTGGCTGGCCTCCAGGCATTTTATAGCCGAGTGAAGCTAGTTTAATTCTACCAGAGGTATGCTGAAATGAAAAATGGAAAAGAAAAAAAAAAAAAAACATATCAAGTGTCTTTGCTGAAAAGAAAAATGAAATCAACTTTGTTCTGGAAATGAAAGTAGCAACTTTTTAGCTATAAACTACAAATGATCAAAAATTAAGAAATAAGGACTAATAATAACAAAAGTCTGATTTTTTTGCTTGACATCATTGAAAAAGACATCACACCCCACTGCAATGGTCTATTTTAAATAGGAAAAACAGTATACATTCTATTATTAATAATTAAAAAAAAATTAGTTCACTTGTTTATTTAGAATGGAAATGCTTAAATCAAGGCATAGCTCATGATTTTATCTTTTAAGTGTGGTATTAATAAATATGTATGGTTCAATGAAGTTTTTTTCCATTCAACATTGCTGTTAATTTTTCACATAACTCCCCTGTGACTCTGGACTATTATAAAACTTTTTTAAGAGTACTGAAATTATCAGTGAAGAGCAAATACTCAGAATTTATACATACCTAGGTGGGCTTGGATACAGGTAAACTAACAGGTAATACTATGTGATTATGCTCATGTCCCTGAGAAAGTTGCTGTACACTGGGGCAACAGACTAACTTTCAACCAAGCTTTTACATGCAAGAAACCTGCCGAGAGGAGAGAAATTCCTCTTATCCAAGTGAGATTTTTTCAGATAGTCTAAATTTAGATTTGGGTTAGGTTTGATTTTGTAGACCATCAAAACTTCAGATGCTGCTCTACTCCAATACAAGGATAAGTGACAACATAAAATCTGATCGAATGAATTGAAGAGTTTTTAAATTCAGGACAATTTAGTGACATTTAAGGTCTGGTATTTGTAAAACCTAAGACATTTCAGACATTTCAAGAATCTTAAAAGGACCTTGATGAGTACATTTGGTTTATAGGAGTGTCCACTATGGTTGCAAAGTATAATTATTTTCAGTAATAGTTAATATACATAGAGATAGAAAATTAAATTAAATCTCAACTTTTGTGAAACTGTGAGCAGTCTTTGGGAGTGTAACTTGATAAATGACTTAAGTTAAGCATCAGCAACAAACCTAGACATTAAACCTTCTAGGAGGTCTTTTCACGGAGCTTATGTATGCTCACGGTGAGCAACAACTCTGCCCAATCTGCCTTAAGCCTTGATTATACTCCAGGACGGACACAGACAGCTGCGAAACGCAGACACGCACGTGCTCCTATACAAGCTACAATTGAGGGTATGCGTCCAGACACGCTCCACATATCCGCACTACAAAACTTGATGGTGACCTGACAGCAAGAAGAAGAGCTCCTCTGTTGGTTCTATTCGGCTCCACAACATGATAAAGTCAAAGAAAAGAAAATGATGTGTGCACCCGCTAAACAAGAATAGGACCAAGAATGGTGACTATAATACATAAAAACAGTACACAAAACAAACATCCGGTTTGCTTTTCTCTTGCATGCACACTTGCCGTAATTGTAGTGTGGACAGTCTGCATTGATCACAAATTTTGGGGTGTGTGGAGACTTCCACACAGGGGTCGCATGGACCCTCGCGGACTTGGGCAAATGATGAAATTCACGTCATGAGGCCACACAGATGCGGAAACCATGAATCGGCCTAAAGCCTTCTTCTGACCTACATCTTGAGCCAATCAGAGACAGGAAAAGAGGAAAAATTTGGAGTGTGTGACACCCTTATCCTTCCCACAAGCACTTAGAAGGAGAAATCCCACAGATCTAGGATCAGCTTAACCTCCCTAAATCCTAAACTTAACCTATGCTGCACTGTGCATAATGCATGATAAAACCCTCTTTACTGCTTACTGCTGGTGCTGTAGGACATGGCTATCTATCCAAAAGGTCATTTTCTTTAATCAGCATATGCACAAAATCCCTGAGTAAACACCTTGTCATTTTAGCAAGTACACAACAGAGTGCATGTTCATTACAGTGTCCCTAAAGATGCAACCAGAGCCACTGGTTCCAAAAGCGGATAGTGCACATCTCAACTTGGTTCCACAAGTATTTTCTTCCCATAGTATATCTGCAGTGAAAGTTAATTTTTGGTGATCGTCTCAGTGTTAGTTTTCATAATTTTTACACAGAGGATTCATCCAGAAAATTCATCAATGCTATATAGTTGTTGTGTGGTCTCCCGTTATAAATGTTTCAGTCAGTCTATGACACTATACTGTAGTATAGATGAGCCTCGTCTGCAGTTACTGTAAAGAAGACTCTAACTAGAGTCCTAAAACCTTGCACAGTTTATCCAAATTGATTCAAAATACATACTGTCTGTTGACAAAATGAATGGACCTTTATTTCCACAACCTGGTCACCAGAGATAACACCACCCACTTTTCTTCTATCTATGGTGCACCTGTCCACTTACAACTAACATTCATAAATCAGGTCATACATTTTTCCAGCTTACTACAAGTATTTGATCTTTTCTGAGAATAAGAAAGCCCGTATGCTCTGTAAGCAGCAAGAAGACAATGTATACACATTTCAAAATACCTGTATGACTAAGAGGGACTTGAACATGAGTTGCCTATTACTCCAACAATGAGCCACCTTAAGTCACATTTAATTTCTCAATTATTTCTATTCTATGCATAACATCTTCAAAAATGTTGATAAAATGCAAATGCAAACATTTAGACTCATCATAAAACGGCAGTGCTCTTTCCATTGGATGACCCACCCTCTGCTGCTCTAGTACTGAGGGTGTACAGTGCTGCATCAACCCCCACTCAGCCCATCCCCCACTGTAACTACTGTACACATGCTATCTCAGAAGGAGTGACCACAAGCACACAGAACAGGAGCTTCCCTAAGCTCAAATCCGTGTGCGGTCAAAATAAACCTTGTTAAATCTGGCATCTTTGGCTACAGCCTTTGGAAATACTAGGGGGATTGATGGTCAATATATTACTTTATCTTTTTAGACTCTGCCATGTAATAAATCATACCATATTCAGATTGTGTGCTCGTGAGAGTGTAATTTTGTATGGAGAGGGTCACTAATATCCCTGAGCAATGCTCTTGAAGATGTAACATGGGGCTGGGGGCTGAGGATGAGTGCAGAGATGACAAAGTTGCACAAATTAGTCGAGCTACAGCACATGACTATTTTCATCCCGAGTCAGCCCATCACACAGAGACCGAGCCTAAAGCCTAGCCATCGAAAAAGCATTTACAGTTGCCTAGTATGCAATCCACAAGAAAAGGAACTCACTGTAAATCAACAGACAAGCTTAAACATTACATGGGCATGAGCAAAGCAGTGCTTGAAATGTCATTTGGCTACTACACATTGTGTTCATTACAAGCAATATACAGCAGTTGGATCAGGCTATACAGTGGGCAATGAGGTGGCAGCTTTGAGCAACATCTGCAGTGGGGAAAAAACACTCCATGAATCCTTAACATGATATGATGCAAACTAACAGTCAAATGGTGTAATGCTGCACAATGCATGACTTTGAATAACAAATATAGGACCATTGTGTTTTTAAGCAAATATGAAGAAAGGGTGTATGCGCACACACACGTACGTCCAAGCACCCACACAAACATTGCATTTCATGTGAAACCATTAAAGCTGTTAATGTTTATTATGCTATTATGTTTCACTAAATGTTTGCAAACCTCAGCCAGCTTTTTCTGCAAATAAGGAAAATGTAGGCCAAAAGCCCATCACAGTGGGCATGTTGGAGAAGAAAATAGGCCATGCTAAAGTTTAAATTATAAACAAGACATTCCGCCTGATGTTAATATTTGCTTGTTGTTTGTTTGAGGAAACCCTTAATCCCACACACCCACATGCCAAATGCAATTATGAATAACTGACATTCCAGGCATTTTCGAATGTTAGCTAGTGCTGTTCCAGCCCAAATTTTCCCAAATCCAGACAGAACACACATTTTCAACCACAGTTTGCATCTGGGGGCTGACGGACCGTGAACACATGTATAGGCAAACATACACACAATGCTGCTGTTCTATGGGACAATCGCCCTTGTCTCTGCCCTGCAGTTTTAGTGCTCACATTAAATACACAAAGACAAAATGTCCATTTCAGCGTCAGCAGGGTGGTGGTGGCGTGCAGCCCTCTCCACCAAAAAGCCAAACAAAAGTGTGTCCTTGTTGTCATGGACAGAATATGCCATTCTGCCAGCAGACCGATGCTGTTGTCATGTACTCTTCAGCTTTACAATTATAGCCCAAACACAAGGGACATTTGTCAATTATAAAGGGGGAACTGACTAACTGAGCAGTCCTGGGTCTGGAGCTAGCGACTAGTCACAAAGCTATTATTCTCTCTCCGTTTTCTTTTCAATGATGAGCACACAGCCCACCTAGTATTGTAGCTTCTTGGCTGGAAAACTTTGTTCTGGATCAATCTACACATATCATTAAACTAGGTCATTATTAAAACTCAAAGTCCACACTAAGAATACTATGTGAAATAAGCGATGCCAAGTGAGAACAATCATCTGTGCAGTTATAGCCCTACTACTATACAACACAGAATGTAATTCAAATATGATGCCTTAAACATACAGAATTCTGAACCAGAACTCGAAGCTAAATAAGACAAGCGAACAATTTTAATATAAAACACCACAAAACGCTGAAATGGCAGGAAAACTTAATAGACAATACTGTCAGACTTCTTGCTACGGCTTCCGAAAACTTTACATAACTACCCCTTTAACTCATGTCAAGATTTTTGTGCACACACATAGTACATGCCTTGTGCACACATTACACATTTCACTTAGACCTATACATAGCAGCCACTTTCAGTGAGACTGATTTAATGTGACATTTTGAGATCAGCAGCATTAGTAGCAGTGTTCTATGTTTTAAAGGAGTTTGTGTCTTGTGGTTTAAATGCTATTTCAAATTCTGTTTTGCATTCTGCCAAAAATCATGATGAAAAACACTGCATACATGCATGTTTAAGCATTAAAATTGTAAAATAT
Source organism: Centropyge bicolor (assembly GCA_037975185.1). Taxonomy (NCBI): domain Eukaryota; kingdom Metazoa; phylum Chordata; class Actinopteri; family Pomacanthidae; genus Centropyge; species Centropyge bicolor. The sequence continues at coordinate 3,584,379 of JBBMOC010000007.1, read as the reverse complement.
ACTGCATAAAATATCACATAGACTCTGAGTAAAAACATGGACTAAAACATTTATCTGTGGGCATATAGATTTTTGTCTGCGTGACTCAAGTTTGCAAGTTCTTTTCTGTGCAGCCAAAAGCTTAATGAAGCATCCAGCATTCCTTAATGAGTCAATCCAGGAAATAATGTGTTCCATTTTTCCCTATCAGAGTGATAAAAGTGAACTTGGATTATGATTAAACCAGCAAAAAAAAAAACGTATGAGCTAATTTGATAGTAAACATTATGATCACCAAGCAACTCTCTGCTCCTCATTTGTGTGATCAATCGAGTGTGTGATGGTGCCGAGCATCTACATTGGCTGTTGCTGTGTTACAGAGTCACAAGAGAGAGGCTGGCAAGGCATGGATTTAAAAATGGCCTCTCCCTCTTCTTCAAGCCCATATGTCAAACTGCTAATGTGCATGTAAGCCATTGATTAATATGTGTAAAGCAGAATTAGAAGGTGAATTATAAAACACATCACACAGAGAACTTCATATTGCCCGCGGATGAACATGTTTAATTCAAAAGCCATAGTCAGAAACACAAATGTCTCCAATTCTAAAGCAGGAATGTCAAATTATTTCACTGCACCTGAAGCAGCACGTACAACCCAAATACTTTGATGTACACAGCCAACACATTTAATACTTATGCAGACCAATCATTTGTAAACAAGAGAGGTTGAAGAGAGAAATGATTAGTTTGGCTTTTCGTTTTTCAATGTATTTGCACAACATGATTCACAAGCCATACGCAGCTGTTCTCCATTGATACTGCTGTTTGTATTGTGGAGTTTTCTCTCACGTTTAACTTTCAATGCAGCTTTTACCGCTACTTTATCTGGTTTACAATGAAGATACTATTACTTTTACCATGTGGACCAAATGACAGGTTATGTCCGCTTGCCATCCATGAGGAGAAAGATTACAGTTTCCAATAAATAGCATGCTCAGCAACAGTACATTTGTCCTAAATGGCACATGTACTGCACACAGACCAGTGATGATAAACGTGTTATTCGGTTTCCTGGTACACAGTGGTATGAAAATTGTAGGTTATCATACCATGCACATTTGCTGATCTAAGGTATGAAATTCTACCTTACTAGTGTTATTTTAAAATATATAAATATCAAGTTGCATGCCTGTTAAGACAGTATTTCATGAAATTATAAAAAAGAAGAGTCTTCCTGCCTAAGCTCTTATTGTAGGTGATTTCCTATCTGCAAGCTCCCACTAATGATATTGTTTAGTTATACTATCACAAAATTATAGTTTAGCTTCAGCTCCCACCCCCTCACAGGTCCACACAATACAAGAAGCTGTAAGCCCTAAAGTCAACATTGCCTTTTTAATTAGTTGTTTCAAAGGGACCTCAAACATCACCTGGGAACAATGAATGTCTGTACCATTTCATGGCAATCTCAGATGTAGGGGTGGAGACATATCACTGAATATGCAAAAAGAAAATGGCATCAAAGTTATCCTAGTATATATCTTGTGGGGACACTGATTATGTCATGTAGAGCAATCCATTTAATGGTTGCTAAGATATATTCACTCTGAACCACAAATGCCAACCTCATGGAGGCGCTAGAGGGAGAAATCAACACAGTGAGGATACATCATTCAGGAACCATGAATGTCAAATTAGTCTGCACCCCCTCACACAATACAACAAACTGTAAACCCTAAAGTCAACAATACCCCTTTAATTATTTATTGTAAAGGGGGGTGGGAAACTAGCGTTGGACAAGTTCTTTAGTGTAACGTCGTCTAAAATGGAAACTCCCCCTGCAGTGGGTCTCAGCCACTTCCTCAATGCGGTAAAGAGAGACGCAAGTAAAGCTAAATGTTAAGTGAAAACATCCAGCACGGCCATTTGTCGCCCTCCCCCATTCAAAATACAGTATCATCACACGGGGACGCGCATTTTAGCTAACTGGGTCTTTTAGCCGACGCAATGCCGAGAGACACTCCCTTTAAAACAAGCACGGTGCCCTTTAAACAAACTATCGTTACACCAGCAGATCACTAAAGTCCCAGTTCGGGATTTAGGAACAATAAAAAACAGCAGGGAAACACAGGAAGAAGTGCAACATTATCACAAACTGCAGTCTTGAACTAAGTGCTCATGCGTGAGAAGGAAACAGTTGAGGACAAAAAAGTCGCTCGGAGATGCCCCGAGTGAGTCCAGTAATAGCGGCTTATTTACACCAATAACGACCACACAGAGGCCAAATTCAACAACTTAAATTGTTCCTTATGTACCTGGCATTGTCCTTACCTACACAGTGAATGAGTTTGTGCCGCCACGAGTCAAGTTCCTGCCGAAAGCCGCGCCTGTCGATTGTGCATTGCTGCCTTTTACACTGACTCGCCATTTTCTATCGTTCTTGTCTGGCGGGCACCAGCACGGGAAGAGGAAGCGTCGCGTGAACGCGCGCTCCTCTGTGGCGAAGAGGAAATGAGTCCAGAGGGAAGCTCACATGTTTTAGTCATACAGAGAAACCTTAGCCTCATGTAATCAGGGTGTTAGCTACCAAGTAGATGCATATGCAAGCAATTTTACATACAATTACATTACATTTACCCCACGGATTAAACAACATACCATGTGCATTTGCTTATCTAGTATATTGAATTCTACCTTATTAGTGTTATATACAATTGTATATAACTTGGTATAAGCTTGAAATTTAAATTTCAAGCTTATACCAAGTTATATGCCTTTGATTCTGTGAAATTATAATAAAGCATTTCTTCAACAACAATGCATTCTTTCATTCCTTTAAGGATAATTGTAGCTGATAATAATAATTGTGTAATATCGTGATATTTCCTGAAATGGTTATAAAATGGAAATTTCATTGCAGCCCTACTTGTGATGTCATTCACTTTATTTACTTACATCTAAATTGTTGCAACAAAACTAAAGACAAAATTATACTTTCTGCATCTGCAAGTGTGTGAGGGTCCAGTATAGTCTGTGCAGATATCCATCTATCTCGAGTCTGTTGTGCCATTTCAACAATGTATATGGATTGCTGTGAAATTCAGAACACACATTTATGGTCCCAGTAGGATGAATTATCATCTCTTTGATCCCCCAACCTTTCATCTCGGATCATCATCTGATCAAAATTTTTTTTTGTCCAAAACTCTTGTTTATGACCAATTAACTACCTAATGACATTCTCATCAGCCCGAGCAGTACTTTGTGTTTAGTGCTGAGTAGTAATGGTTCGCACAATCGGTCGCTAAACTAAGATGGTGAACATGGTAAACATGGTTGTTCCAGATTCTCAGTTTACATTTATAGAGGGGCCTTTTTTTCAACTATGAATACCTTTAATACCAGAGTTGTGTTATAATCTACTTGAAATGGTTTGTAAGCAAGGGGGTCGATGGGGCCCACAGCTAATTTTTGCTTCAGGGGCCCCTCACAGGTTGAGCTGGTCTGGCTTTACCGCCGACAAAAAATCTGAGGCTTAGTTAGTAAAGGTATCGTTTCTTTTCGCATAATCATATTCTTTAGTTTGAGTATCACTTTCTGTGATTTATTTGCCTAATTCTAGGTCCAGCTGTTGCCTTAATTAGATTTTCTGGAACAGTAACAATCATATATTAGCTTCTCAGACATCACTATTTAAACAGTCGTCTGCTCAGAAATACACACCATTCACTTCAAAGTTGTAGTGTTTGTGAAAAATGCATGCAACCCTTTATAAATACCACAGTCTCTGAGGTGTAACATACAAGGCCAGTCAGAGAAAGTTTTCAATGGGAGCCAACAACAGTCATGCAGTGAAACAGCAGCGATCTGACTGCAATGATGCTGCCTTCAGGTGCTGTCGGAATTATTGCAATCCTAACATGAGGAGATCTTGAACGCGACCAAGAAGACAACGTTAAACATAAACACTGTTTGTATGGAGGAATGAGTTTTTATAGAGGATACTAAGTCAAGTTTTTTATGCGTTAAAAAAGATGTGAACCAAAGCAAAGAATGTGGCGTTTTAATTTTATTGTATGGGAAGAAATTTCAGAATTCCTCTCATTTTCTAAAATAAAAGGAAAATCACTAAAAGGCATTTTCCCCACAGATTGTCTCATCACTTATAACCAACATAGCGTATGTGAACAACTATTAAGGCTCTCGGATGTAGGAGCTTACAAGGAGCCCGTGAAGGCGACATACGGTTCCCAGCCGGTGTTTTCATATCCTCACGCCCCTCCGCTCCTGTACGGTGCTTTCCATGCTTCAGAGACGACAAACGTAGCGTCCAGGTAAACGATAGCATTAATAGGTGTTGTCGCTTTTATCCTAGAACTGTGTTGTAATAGATTAACAATCGATTTGGCTTGTCATTAATCGCCCGTTCAGTAACATCCATGTAAAAGCTGCACGGATCGAAACATATTCACAGCCTAAACTGGATATTTACAATAACGGGTGTTTCTATCTTAGTGTGAGCTGATGAATTATTCATGCAAAGGGTAAAACTACACCTGACTGCCATCCTGTGCACAGCACTGTCATGTGGTTAGAAAGCTGCTGAATGATATGAAATGGTCCCCATGCAGAAAGCTTTTGTTTATATCTGCAGTCACGTTTTCCAGTCTGCTCCTTTACACTAGACTTTTCTCCTATGTGTGCTTTTAAACTGGGCTTACACCAGCATCACAACCGTCTACACTCACTGGGCACTAAGCAGTAAAAGGATCCGGTGTAACTTTATCCTTTGATCCAACCAGTAGTTAGAGTTCAACTATAGGGATGTGCACTTACACCAAGGCTTCTTCCACAAACAACTTTGACAATAATTTCCACCCTATTTGATCTGAAGACAAAAACCTGCCTCAGTTATTCAATTGTGAAACCTACATGTGCTGATCCTCAAACTAATGTATTCATTGTAGTATTCATGGTATTTGGTACTGCAGCTAAAGTAATCGAATACCGAACGTACAAGGCTATACAGAGTCTGATGCATTATCGTTTAATTAGATTTGGATTGCTGCTTTTGTTGTCACTGTAACATGAACACCCAATTTGACTTGAGAGTTACCTGAGCAAAAGATCAACAACTGTAATAATATTAAGAGACAGCTACTCTCTCTGTTTCATGGGACAGTGCCTTCTTCTCTTGCTTCCCTCCACAGTGAGGTCAAAGGTCATGGTCAGTTAACGAACAGCATCTCAGCGCTGAAAGAGTTTCACAGATCTCACTATGAAAACCTGTTCGCTTTTCTTTAAGACATACATTGCTGGTCACCAATAAAGATGTGTTCTTGAGTTTGTGTGTGTTTGTGTGTTGTAAACAGGGGTGACATGACTCTGACCAGGGGATCTTTCACCTATGCCAGTGGGGAAGAATACCATGGCGAGTGGAAAGAAGGCAAGATGGTCGTTCTTTGTACAGTTTGTGTGCAAACATCACCAGCGTAACTACAGAAATATGACATGCTTTCACTTTTACCTTCTGTATATGTGTATTAATAGTTATTGGTCAACGCTATTTTGGCAAGTGTCACTAGCAGGAGAATTTACTTCTACAAAGAGATCATTTTTTCCCCACACGTACCTGCCCTGTTCAGCATAACTAATACAGGATATTTCTAGTATTTAAACATGGTCTTATGCACACAAGCAGGTAAACTGTGACCATATTTAACAACACTATCACTGAGGAGAATGACATGCAAATAGCGTGATCGAGTGCTCTTGATTAGCCTCTGAGTACATCTTTAGCCAAGGTAACAGCACTCTCTGCCTCAGCAGGGGCTTGATGCTCATTAAATCATCAGGCCTGGATAAGAGAAGGTATTTACAGTTGTGTCCATTTTAAAACTCCAGGCTACACATAACAACATACTGTTATATCATATTATTTTCCAATTAACAATGTACTGTTATACCATAACTTATTTTTCCATATCTAGAGTTTGTGTTTACTCAAATAATGGCACTATGTTATGGAGAAGCCAGCAGGAACAAATGCAAGTACCAGTGGTAGCAAAATCAGGTTTTCTGATCATGTAGCTGCATGGATGTGTGCATACTGAGAAGCCAAAGCTTTCTGTGAACCAGAGTTATCTTGTCAAAACATTCACCTGCGGCAAAGATTACGAGGATGCTTGCACCGCTTTAACTCTCTCCCAAACACACTTACAGTGATGCTAGTGACATGCAAGCTCAAGCTATTTAATCAAATCCCAATTAGCTAGCATTGGCAGCCCATGACGAACAGAGCCAGATTTACCAGCTCTGGCTTTGTCAAATCTTCTGGATTAGACTTTGGACCTGTTTGGGAAATCTCAGAGAGTCCTCACTCAGCCGTTGTTGAGAAACCGAATCAAGTGAAAATGCTAGGAACCAGACCATTTTGGGGTTTTTATTTTTTCTTAGCATCAGGTTTGTGACCATTTTCAGCAGCTTTTAGGTTAAACACAGCATTTTAGCCAGTGTATTCCTTCGCCCTTCAAATGTAGCTTCACCCGCTTTTCCAGTGTGGCAACTGCGGGTGTAAGCCAGCTGGAACAGTTCAGTCCAGAAACTTGTAGGTGTATGCCCTCTGACATGATTATAAGCTTCGGCAGTGGATCATAGGCTACTAGAGGGGAATGCAAGTACATTCCTTGACTGTTTTCACAGTCTGAATCCTAAAGTAGAAATCCCTGCTAAAAAATCTGCTGGATTAGAGTGCTGTAATTCCCACCGCACAGGAGGCAGATGGGACTCCTAATTCAGTAGTAAACCTTTAGCTGACAGAGGGGGGGGTTACTTAAATCCAAGCACGTACTAACTCATGTGACATATGTAGTGGCTCTACCACACCAAGTGAATATAAAACCCTGAGCCGCATTGCAAGTTCGAATGTCATGCTCAGTTGATCATCTCCTAGAGTGTGTTACCCACTATTACAAATGAGTAATCCATAAGAGGCTAAGTGGTTAGATGAGGCATGATGACACCCATGTAGATAAAATGTGAATCAGCAAATGGTATCAAGATCTGCCGTGAAGGTCGTTTGCCTCGACGGGATTTCTTGTGCGTCCATCATCTGTTTTAAGTTGGAGCCATTACTCACGCTGATGGTGTGCCACTTTCCAGGTCGGAGGCATGGTGTTGGCCAGCTCAAGTTTCAGGATGGAACCTGCTACACCGGCCAGTTTGAGAATGGACTCTTCCATGGCTCCGGTGTGCTTTTCTTCACAGATGGATCCAGGTGAGCAAGAGTTCGACAAAAAGAGGTTTTGTCCTCGGTCACAAGTTACAAATGATACCCTGCTCTCTTTTCACTGTTTTAGGTACGAAGGAGAATTTGCACATGGAAAGTTTCAAGGCACGGGAGTCTTCAGTCGATACGATGGCATGAAGTTTGAAGGAGAATTCAAAGATGGACGTGTTGAGGGATATGGTAAGTCTGTTTCACAACTGGAACAGTTTGTCCATAAGGATGTCAATAGTGTCTCTCTGTGGTTGATCATAGAGTCATGTGTCTGTGCCTCCAGGGTTATTGACTTTCCCAGATGGAGCTCATGGTGTCCCACGAAATGAGGGCTTGTTTCAAAACCACAAGCTGCAGAAGAGAGAGAAGTGTCCAGGAGTGGTGCAACGTGCACAGGCTTCGGCCTCCAACGCTCGCAGTCTGGCTCTTTGACTGTCACTCGTCCTGGAGGAGACACGGTCAGGATTCCAGCACCTTCCAGGAGGACCTCAGGGATGTGTACTCGTATACTCCCCTCCAGCTCTTCTCTCTGTGTTTTTCTCTATTTTTCACCATCACTTTCTCTTTCCTCTTTTTCTGCATCTTCCTCGCGCTGCCTTCACAGTGGCTTGGAATGCACATGCAGTTTGACCAAACAATGGCTTTCTGTATGACAGACTTGAAATGCACATCACCATGAAGCACACCTTGAACTTCACAAGTCATGGAAATACCAAATGCTGCTTTTTTTTCACTTGTTCTGATTCTTGTACTCATAAACAGTGTCTTAGTGTTTTTTTTCTAGAATAGTTAGCTTTCATACATCAAACAACTGAATATGGGAAACCTCTCCCCACCATGTTTCTGCACATCTATTACTTTAAAGAGGTTTTTTCTCCTGCAATAGGAGGTGTAAAATAAGTCTATATGCCGTGAACTTTAGCCACTAATGAGATAAATTCACCTTTAAAAATGCTGCAATGACACTTAAATGTATCACGTGGAGTTTTTGACCACTGGTAATACTATGGAGCAATGTTTTTGCAAGTGGGGTCCCGTAACGCACAAAGAAACATGGCAAGACTACAAGCTAGAACACATGGATCTAATCAATGCACAATGTAAAATACTCAACAAATTGGCTTTTCAACTGTTTTATGAGAAAGGAAATGCATTCTACCCATTTGTCAGGCCTCAAAGACGCACACAGTGAATGTAAACATTAGTTTTGTTAGTTTACAAAAACACTCCACAGGGCACCTTTAAAATCTCATCTCAATTACCAGTGCTGCTGCAAACTTTATCTTTCAAGGAACGCATTTTATCACTGGTGTTTTTCCTTTTAGAGGATCAGTATTCACATTTGCCTTAAAGACATTTTGGCACAAGGGTGCAGTTCAAGGGTGTCCATCTGAAAATGAGATGATGCACAGTGCCCCCTCCTTCCCTCTCTCCTCTGCATCATTCACCCTAAGGTGTCTGTCATCCCAATGAATTTGAGGTCTGTTTGAAGATTGCCTTGACTCTGAGAGACATGTTTCTAAGCCAGTGCTGATTTCCAGCTTCCCATCACTCACAAGTCCAACTGCTCTCCTCTCTCCAGTAAAACCTCCCTCTCCCAGTGGAAATCACCAGAGAGGAGATTTAACGCAGCTGGATAAATCTATCATTCTTTCCCCTGCGTAACCCGAAAGACTCGGATGACTTGACATCCTCAAAGTTGATAATAAATCATAATTAAATCACATTAGAGATGTAGATCTTAACTGAGGCAGCTGAAGGAAAGAGTTTAGAAATCATATGTATTTAACAGTATGTAATTTTAATGTGTGTGTTTTTCTGTGTGGTGTATAGATCATTGTCATTGATTGTGTTAACCCTGACCTTTCAAATTAATTTAGAGTCAATTATTTGATTGGTCGGGTCGAAAATAGTGGTACTGAGTTATTTAAGACAGTGCGGTTGACTATTTTGAGGCGTTACGAATTTATTAACCATCACAGCCAATCACAGCGATTGTATGATTACAGATTAATTCAGTGTACTTGAACAGCTACTAGGCCTTACGATGCATTTGTAGACATGGCTTGTCTAGGGTTGCCTCCACAGAACCTCAACCAAAGACAATCAAATGATGTTATAGGTAAGAAAGCCTGGAACGGTGAACAGGACTTATATGTGCTATTTCTTAAAGATGAGCATTCAAGACAAATCAATAAAGAGAAATCCATCTGCAGCTTTAGTGTTCAAGGAAAACAAAAGGACTGAAGATTTAACAGGGAATTGATATTAGATTCTGTTGTAAATATTCCTGAAGTCTCTAGCCTGGATTATTGCAGTTACTGATTTTCATTGTTGTGATATTCTATGAGGGGGGAAAAAATCAATACTTAATATCGTGAGCCCATGCTGTTGCTTGGTTTGAATACCCTCTTTGGTACAGCAGTGTGCTGCAAAGTACAATCACAAAGATGGAAGATAACATTAGACACAGAAGAGCAGAGCGGTGCAATGCGTCAGTGCCACCATCTACAAGCACACAATGATACTTTAATGTTTGCTGTATGTGCAAAGTGTGTAATATCCTGCATTTCACATCATGTAATAGTATTTTTCCCTTTCTGCTGTGTTGGAAACAACACCTACCTGCTCAAACCTTCTTTGCCTACACGCCCCTGCCTGAGTGGAAATGAATTCACTAGAATTCCACATCCATTTCCCACTGGAAACAAATGGTGCTTTAAAAGCGTGCCTGTCCAGACTTTCACCTGCCTGGAAAATATCATTGCCATGGTTACCTTCTTTCAGTAACAATATAATGTTGCTTTGAGTGCTCTTAAAGAAATCGTCTCCACTGTATGCTCTCGTTCTCCTGGAATAGGTGTCACATAGGTGGAAAACATTTGATGTGTTTATTAAAACCTTGAAAAAGAAAATGTGTTTTTCATTGGGTATCGACGCTGCGCTTGGACACAGAGGATTATGGAAGCCATTTCTGGTGTTGACAGTGGCTGAAATGTGCGACATTTGCAGCTGCAGGAAGAAGTTTAACCGTTTCAGGGATAAACAGGTTCCTCTGGTTTTTTGGCTGCTACACAGCACGAAGCCTCCAGTTCTCCCATCCCCCTTCTCTTTCTACACCACTCCAGCCCTCAGCAACAGCACAGCACAACAGCATACTGCTTATAGTTCACAAAGCAAAATAGATTTAAGATGAGAGTCCGTTCTAGTTTCTGATATGTGACTATATTGCATTGATAATATAATGTAATATCTCTGTTAGGGTCACGCTGACAAAATGACAACACTTTCACTGAGTGTGTATAACCTTGTATTGTGCATGTGTGACTCCACTAAAGTCCCTGACAGTTACACTGGCTGGCTTGGAACAGGAAATACTGTGTGTGGCTGATAGTGTATCTGATCCACAATGAACACGTGCTTTTCAAAACATCACTTTACATTTCACACTATAAAAAAATACAGTAGGACCAATGCACTCTCAAAATGAATAGCTGTATGTATAATGACTAACTGTACAGAAACAAGTACACTGTAAGCAGGGGAGCGAGCTGTCCGTGTCCCCTGTGTGAATGGCCAGCCGCCCTCGGGAACATTTGAGCCACTGATGGTAGAAGGAAAATATGTCCACTGAGCTCCTCTTGAATCCCAGACTTTAGTGGGGGCATACCATCCATCTCTGCTATCGTCAGCTGACGTCTCACACACAGCGCTACTGTGTGCTCTGGCCTCGTCTGTCGCCTGGATAAAACAAGACCTCTTGATGTATATTCAAACGCAGCTTCTGTGCAGCACTATCTATTTATATTATTCAACTTCCAAAGGCATCGCAAATCAGACATGAAACATCCACAAAAGTTCTCCTGAGATCATAAAGCTCTTTGGAGGCGAATATCAAAAGCTAAAGCTTGGCAAAAGGTCGGAGAAATTCAGCTTTGTTTCCTCATCTATATGTTTATGTTCCTTCTTTAGATAAGCAGATCATTTTGAATCCGACACATCCAAGCTGACATTTTCCAGTGTCAGAGTTCAGACTAATCTCAGAGGTTTAACAGCCGTGACCCTGCAAAGGCAGATTTTGTTGGTGAGCACATATAATGCATATATATCAAATATGACGTCCACAGACCTACAGTGGAATTACAGAATGTATTTTGAACCTGAGACAGATGGTCATAGAAACTGACGTGATGAAGAATATAGTGTATGAGTGGATATAGAGCTTTCGCACTATTCGCTCCTGTCTCTCGAGGTGTTTTCAGTCGGCGCCTCCCTCAGCTTCTCTAGCCTCTGCAGCGTCTCCATGATGTCAAGCTGCCATTGTTTCACCTGCTGCACTGCTGTCACTCCCTCCTGCAACACAGATCACTTTGTTAGTGTGGGGTCATACTGTATGTACAGTGTCGAGTTACAAGCCACAGCATGTTGGCTTCTTCTATGCAATCAATAAGTATCCTTTAAAGGAATAGTTCAATAGTTGGGGAAATGGGCTTATTTGCCCTCTTGTTGAGAGCTATATGAGAAGATCAATAACACTCTCACATCTTTATGGTTTTTTTTACAATTTAGAGAAAAGTAAAAAGGTAATAAAATCCACCAACCACAACCTCAAAAGCTAACTAATTAACACCTTATATGTTGTTTATTTGATTGATAAAAAACCCAAGTTTGAAAACTAGTTGCCACCAACAATGACAGAATGCAAGATGTTGATGTGCACGGCCTAGAAACAGTTTGCCACATGTCTCCTCGTAGTGAATTATGTGTTGATACTTTTTTTGTACCAGTTAAAGAAAGAGAGTTAAAACGTATTAATTACTGAGCTTTAGCTGTTTGTTTTTGATGTGTGTCCAGTCTAACCTCAGTGCCTGCTGCATCATATTTAATTTATTTATCTAATTCACAATACAGATATGAGATTTTAATCTTTTTCAAATATAACTCTGGCTTTATTCCCACAGTGTCAAAATATTCCTTTAAAATCATCTTTGAGCTAAACCAAGCATGCACAACTGGAAAAACTCACATGATTTTTAATTTTTGTGTCAGCCCCTGCGTCTATGAGCAGCTTCACTATCTTGTATCTGTTGAGACGCACAGCATCGTGCAGGGCTGTGTCTCCTTCCTGAGAGCAGAAGAATATGTATTAATGACAAAAATGAATTATAGAGATGAAAGACAGAGCAGTGAGCTGCTGCCTACCCTGTCCCTGGAGTTGATTTTGGCTCCACAGGACAGCAGGTACTCCACAATGGCGGTGTGGCCTGTTCGTGTGGCCACATGCAGAGGAGTGCTGTACAGCTGTAATGTGGATGTTGACATACATTGTGACAGGGTTATTTCTATGCAAATTAACAAACAAGTACATAAAGGGCCAACTGTTTATATATAGTAAAATATGTTACACAAGTATGAGCTCATTTATGAGGCACAAACAAAATGCACATTCTTATCTCACCTTATCTCTAATGTTCAGGTCAGCCCCGCAGCTCTGCAGGGCTTTGATGACATCCAGGCTTCCCCCTCTGCAGGCCCAGTGCACAGCTCTGGAGCCCAGCTGAAACACAGTAGGGCGGCCTTATCCTATTAATAGTGCTGACTTCAGGCCACTAGAGGCTGGAGCTTTAGTGAGTGAAGATAATCTCACCCAATCTCATCATCATCTTTACAAACAAGCAATGTGCCCACACGTCTTACTTGATCTTTAAAGTTGATATCGGCCCCTTTTTCTAACAGCATTTGGACGACTGCAGTGTGTCCTTCCAGAGAGGCACGGTGTAGTGCTGTCCTCTTCAGCTGCAAAGTTTCAATATATCATTAGTAGAAATTGTTGTAAATGTATCTGATTTACTGCCACACAGGGAGAGGGTACCTCATCGTGGACATTAGGGTTCCCACCATCAGCCAGATACTTTTCTATTACATTCAGTTTGCCTTGACTGGCTGCATTCATGAATTCTGCATTGTCCTCAGGACGTATCTGTCCACACAGAAACACACACACACATAGAAACTTCAGTTTGGGTATTTATGCAATGCACTTGAAGACAAAGTTTCTAAAAACTGTAGCTCAGCAGGGATTTCCACTGACACCTGGGATGAGAACGTTTTCTTGATCTTCTTTTTCTTTTGGCACAGCTCTGAGTTATTCTCTCCTTCGCTCAGATCCAAAATGTCACAGTGCAGCTCGGAGGAGATCCTCCTCACTCTCTCGTCTGCCTGGAAAATGACAGAAACAGTAATAAAGTGGAAACACTATTAGGAAACCTAGATGGGAGAGGTATTATTGGCTTGTAAAGCAGATGAGCCAAGTAGGCTAAGGGGTGTTGAGAGCTGGGATGGTAGTGCTAATGTCAAAATAAATTCACAGCATAGTGCAAGCTAAGCTTGGCCATAACAAAAGTAATGTTCCCAATAAACTGCTTCTCTATGCTGTTAATATGTTTTTACATAATTTATGTTATAGCATGGAGGTCAAAGGAATGTGTCTGTGCATACTTGATCCTCTATATGCCTTTATCTAGCATCTCTTTGTTTTTTTGGAAAGGAAAATAGCATTATCTATTCTTTGGATGATAACTTCATGGTTGGTTCATTCTTTTGTCTGTTGTGCACAAAAACCCTTTGATTGCCAGAAAAAAAAATTCATTTAAAGAACCCCAGAGGATAACTTTGCTCAAAGTAATTAGATTTTAAATGAAGTTAATGTCTGCAATGATTGACTATACACAATAATGTTGACAGTCAATTATTTTGTTTGGTGCACATAAAATGAATAAAAAATGAATCTGAATTTGTGTCAGAACAGATAAACTAGTATAATTTTAATTAGTTTGGTGTCAGGAAATGAAACATTCAAATTTGATAACTTTTCCTACATGAATTGATGCACCGAATTCCTCCTTGGAGCAAACATAAATATCATGTTTATGTGTTTGAATGACCAAACACATGAACAGGAATCTCTTGTTAGTTAAACTTCAGGTAAAAAAAATCTCTGGAATAAAATGGGATTTTGTTAGTTAAAAGTACTGCTCAGGGCCAACACACTAAGGCAGGATGGAAAAGAAAATTATCCAACTTCAAGCAATTTCATACAAAACTCTCCCTAGTGGTCTGTCTAATGATTATCACTCTAGGAGCCACATAATGTATGATGGTAATAAAAATGGAAAATCATCACAAATGTCAAACATTTTTCTCACCTACCTGACCTTTCTTTTCTATTCCTGCTTTATGGTCCATCACATTGGCTGCCCACTGCACAGCCTCTTCCATCTGTGTTTGAATAAAGTGCACAAAGATAGAAAAAGAAAAAAAAACAGTCAGTAAAGGAATCTTGAACAACTAAAGCTATTTAACATTAACTAATAATCTATGTAATAAAAGAAAAGTGGCAGATAACTCAACTGACTGCGAGTCACTTTACACAGAAGTGCTGTTTGCCCAGTGGCTTCCTGGCTGGAATGCTGGTTCATGGTGGGACATTGTGTTACCCCAACAAACAGGTGTGTGTGCACTTTGGTGTACTTGCCAACCCAACGCTCTCCGTCTCTCTTTCCTGCTACCTCTTTCCCCCCTCCATCGTGCACGCACACACGCCGACACACACATTCATGCACAAGCACTGAGGGCACATTCATTCCACCAGCTCCTGGCTTTGCTCACTACTGTTGCTGCAGCAGACTGTACTTCTCTTTCACAGCACTGCAACCCTCATAAACACACTGTTTTGAGGGATTATGTTATTTATAAAGGTTTCATTACTGTCAAGTGATACCTTGTAAATATCTGTAACAATCAATCACCGTCCAGCCTCAGTTTCGGTACTTTTTCCATTAAAGTAAAGCATTTTATAGGCACAGTATGGAACTCAGACTAGACACACACATGGAGTAAATATACAAATATATTAAATGTATATCAATTCATTGTTGCGTGCATCAAATATTTAAGGTGTCATTCAGTGTTTGTATATCATGTTTTTCCCATGCTGAATGTGGACACTTCCTCTTTCATGCAGACCTTTATTGGCTGAGCAGCTGGTCACACACATACCTATTTACACAGAGTGACTGAGCGATGAGTTAATGGTTAACCAGTGTTATCCAGGAAAGTGGCAGAGTTCAGTGCAGCCATTTTAACTGCACAGGATTCACATCTTGCTGCTTTCCCCTCAACCATGGAGCACAGGCGAACAGACAGCTAACTCTCCACTTACTTCTCTGCCAGGCTGCTGTGAGTTATATTGTTCATATTAGTCTAATTCATCTTCCTCTTGATGCTTTTGTGGGCAGAAACAATTCGAAAAGACAGTTTTGTTTGACACTTAGCAGTGAAATATGTAACTTATACTTTCAGCTCTGAAAGTGCTTTAATGTTGTTATTAAGAATGCTTGTCTTTGCTATAGAGAGAAGCAATATTAGTTTTTGGCATTTCCGTCATAGATTATAGTTGCTAGCTCAGTAATGTGTGTGTTTTTCAGGTGGAGGAACAGGCACCATGGTGACGATGAATCACTTGAGTGTCGAGGACCCAGACGATGGCTCTCCGCTGCTGCCTGAGGCTGCGGAGGCTGCAACACCAACGCCTGTCTTTCACAGGCAGCAAGCGGTCACAAAGACTCACTCCAGGGATTTTTTCCTCAGCAGGTACATGTCTGCAGGGGCTGCTGTTATTAAGCGAAGCTGTTATTTCATGTTATAAAGTTGCTGTTTCTCTGCTGTGCAGGAGCGAGAACCTTGTGTTCAGCCTGGTGCTGCTGATCGGTTGCTACTCGGCTATTCTGATCCCTGTATATTTACCCTCAGACGGGGTGACATCTCTCAGCGATGACTACCAGCAACCCAAAGATCTGGTATGGATACACATCTTATCAGTCATTTTGGATCATTTCATCTTTCTTACCAAGCTTCTCTCTATGTTCAGGTCTTACTAAATCGGTCGGCCTCCCTGTTGTCCGGCCCCTGTCAGCCCAGCTGGTGTCTGAACCATCTCAAACCTCTGGCCTGTTCTGCAGGCCTCCTAGACATCCCTGTGTTTGTGCAGCAGGACAGGTCTGTGCCCTGGGATCTGTCCCCTCCTCTGGGGCTGCAGGGCAGTGAAGAGCACCTGGCCCTGGCTCTGGCCTCCCTGCCTCAGCCTGGCCTGCCTCCATCAATGAGGAGAGAAGGCCGCTGCAGCAGATGTGTGGTGGTGGGCAACGGAGGAGTGCTTCATGGGAGCCATCTTGGATCCCATATAGATCAGTATGACGTCATTATCAGGTATGTGTGCCAGTAAATGCATGAAGAAAACACACTGCTTCATCAACACTACACACTATCAATTTCACAGATGCATTTTCGTCTGTGTCACCAGGATGAATAATGCTCCAGTGCCGGGCTTTGAGAGGGATGCTGGCTCCCGCACCACTATCCGCCTGATGTACCCAGAAGGAGCACCTCACTCTGCAGACGAGTACAAGAAGACCACCATAGTTGCTGTGGTGGTCTTCAAGAGTCTGGACCTGGACTGGCTCACTTCTGTTGTCACCAAACAGCCTCTGGTGAGACTACATCCCAGGAAGTATCGTAGACAGAAATCATGTATTACATAAGCCACGAGCGTCACAGCAAATCACGCCGTCATCACACTCACTACTTCACATGCTTTACACCTCCTGCGTTTTATAACAGAGCTTCTGGTCAAAAATGTGGTTCTGGAGGGAGGTGGTGGATGAGATCCCACTGAGACCAGACAACTTCAGGATCCTCCACCCAGAGATCATTCACAAGACAGGACAAGTCATACAGAAATATACTCACAAACAGGGAAACGTGAGTTCTAACATTGCATTCTTTTCTATATTTAATCCCCTTTTGACAAGTTGTGATACACCCTCACATTCTGCCCATGCTTTGTTGTATGCTCTAATTCAATGCTGCAAGCAAACAGAAAAAAAGGAATCCTAGAACAATCGCATGTCTAACCTGTCTTGAATAATATATAAAATGCCTGGCGGAGATATGCATTGACTTTGCTATGAGCCCAGGAATTAAGGGAATGAAAGATGAGCAAACACAACCATCAGTTCCACAGGCTCATTCCCTTCATAAGGGATTTCTGCTGTTCTGTTGGATATTTCTAAAAGACAAAAACACATCTGAATAGATGTTGCTCATACTGGTTGAAGAAATAGACCAAAGAGCATTTGTCGTCTTCTCGACCAGATGGTGCCAACGCTGGGCGCCAGTGCGGTGGTGATGGCTCTGCAGCTGTGTGACCAAGTGAGCCTGGCAGGGTTTGGGTACGATATGCAGCACCCGGAGGCCAGGCTTCACTACTACGAGACCCTACGCATGGGCGCAATGAAGGCTCAAGTAAGTTTAGATCAATGCGCAGATACACACTTTTTTTTTTTTTCAAGCCTCATGTTTTCACTCCAGTGATGTATTTATGGCTCATGTTATTGTCATCCAGGTGGTGCATGACGTCAGTGCTGAGAAACTCTTCTTGAGGGATCTGGTGGCTGCAGGAGCTGTGACTGACCTCACAGGAGCTCTGTGAGTCAGCAGTACAGAGACTGATAATATACTAAATTCTGCAAACACTCCTCTCCCTCTGTGAGCCTGTATGGAGTCCTTCATAACTGAGCCCTGCTGGAAGAATCCAACACAGCGTGGACTGACCTTTAAAATGCTCTCAGTCTCTGGGGGTTGACAGATGAGTGAGCAAATTGAACTGCAAATCTTAGACAAGCTTAAATAAGTGTACCTCATTTAAATTCAATGAACTTTTTATATCAGCGGCTGTACCAAGTATAGTAAATTAACATATAGATAAATAAATGTGCCATCACATCACAGTGCTATTTCAATTATGTGACAATGACTCAGTAAACAAGTGAATGTGAGACTACTGATATTTATTGTCTCCAAAAATCTATATTTAGAGAGACTTACAGTAATTATAATAAAGCCGTTGAATGTTTTACTTATACAAGTTATGACACTAGTCACAGCAGAGGCAAACATGGATAGCACCTGAATTTATAAAACTCCATCAGCTGCAAGTTTTAAAAAGTGGAAAAAGTACAGTATTACTAATAAATAGAAAACAGATTATAAATGAGTATTCAAAAATATATTACAATCTACAAAAATTACTTCATATAAGACACATTACAGTGCATAAGGGCACAACGGCGTTGGATTGTGCTGATTGTAAATGTAAGTGCTTCCGTTAAATAAATTTAGGTCAAGTTATCGAAGGATATATAACTTCATATACACTAAAATGACGGAAACATGAAACTCGGACACTAGACACAGAATACAGTGCATCCAGAAAGTTTTCAGACTCTTTCCAGTTTTCCACATTTTGTTATATTTCAGGCTTTAAAATGGGTTTGATTCATTTCTGTTTCTTAACAATCTTCACACAACACTGTTAGTTGTTTGCTGTGTTTTGTTAATTTATTAAAAATTAAATATTGAAATTTCGCATATACATTCAAGCGTTCGGGCCCTTTGTTATGCAACTCATAACTGAGCTCTGAGCTTGAACAATTCTGTCAAGAAGAATGAGGGGAAACTTCCCAAAGAAACATGTGTCAAACTTGGAGGATCATTAACAAGAAGACTTGAGGCTGTCATTGCTGCCAAATGTGCTTTAACCAAGTACTAAGTGAAGGTCTGAGTGCTTCAGTCCTTGATTCTTAATAGACTCAGACTCAGTCTTTATCGCCCATTTACAGTATGATTGTTAATAAATTTACCAAAAACCTGTTTTTGCTTTGTCATCGTCGAGTACTGTGTGTAGATGGACATGGAAAAAATGAACTGAACCCATTTTATGATGAATCTGAAACATAACAAAATGTGGAAAAACTGAAAGGGTCTGAAAGTTTTCCATATGCACTGTATATCTACAAAGAGTGAGAGAACTTTTTCAGCTCTTGGCAATACAGCAAATGTGTTCGTTGGCTACTGTGACTCAGTTCAGATGTGTGGGTGCATCTACAGCAGTGGATTGCGTGAAGGCTCCCACAGCTTGCTCGCCAGCTGTCTGCAGTGCTGGAGGATGATCTCAGTGGGGATGACCCCCAGGTGAACCGTCAGCAGCTCGTAGCACTTCACCACCTCACCCTGGTGATTCTTACTGTAGTACCGCAGCAGCTTCCTGCTGGACAAATGACTTTCTATAGTCAGCAGCACTCTCATTGGGATTAATCACACTGAGTTTTGTCAGACGTAGTCGTTTACCTGTAGTAGTCCCAGGCAAGCATCCCTATGGGGGCAGAGTCGTCCGGTAGGATGGGTATGTCCCCGGCCTCTAACTTGAAGCCCTGAATGATCAGATATATAAAATAAATGTTGTTGTATTGCTGTATCAAAGTGATTTGTTTTTATTACTAGATACCAAAACATGCCAATAACTTACCGTTTCATTTTCAAACCAGAGGAAGTAGCAGAAGTAGAAATCTCCATCACGCAATGTGACAGTGGAGTAGCCCTTCTGGAGATAGAGGCGTGTTGTGCTGACCAGGTTCCACACCTTCAGCATGGATTAGACAAAGATGGAAAAAAAATATCGATGTTGTCAGCATTTTAAAGGAATAGTTTAAAAAAAATCACTTGGTGCAGAGAGTTCTGTTATCTGTACGGTAAAAATGTTCCCCCTAAGTGCTCTGATCTTCTCATTTAACTCTCAGCAAGAAAATAAGCTTATTCAGCAAAATGTCAAACTGTTTCTTTAAGCAAAAAAAAACTATATTAAACAATATACTTAAAATTGTTTTTCATAGCTTCTCTGATATATTTTAATAATTGTACAGAAGTGGTAATATGTTGTAAACTAACCGACCATATCAGGGGTATTTAATTAATTTTATGGGTCTTTGCACCGAAAGCAACAATAGATTAAGATGAGACACAATGACTTGATAAGATGAACAGTTTCTAGTGGGCTTTTGATCTACCAGTCAGCAATTTAACGCCACACTAATTATTTCTTAAGATGCGCACTGCTAGTGTGCTTGACCTTGCGTTTGATGAACTGAGCCACTGGTCCCTTCCCCAGCTCAGATGTGGTGCGTTCTGTGATGTTGAGGGACGGTGCGATCATTTGGCCGGTGGAGCGGTCCACGCAGATAAAATGGATGAGGCCTGGGAAATCCTCCAGGTACGTGAGAGTAACTGGGTCAAGGTTAATACGTTCAGTGTGTTATACTTAAAACATTTTTAATCTTATGCATGCTGTTAAGACCCCTAAGATAAACTTGCAGAAATACTACAAATTTAGATTAGACACAACATGTTATCACAGGGAGCAGGATTATTTTGCTGGCAGGATATGACACCATAGTGATGTTCCTTTTACTTTTGACCAATAGGAAGTCCTTCCAGTCCATCAGTTTCTCTCTGGGAGACACAAAAATTCATTTAAAAAAATTGTGATTCAGGTTTGAAATTGTGACAAATAAGTTATGAACAGAAATAGTGCAAAAAGATGTGGAGCTGATACACACTGCACCATGGTCTGGGCTCGCTCCTGCAGACCCGGGGAGAGACGTCGAGGAATGTCGGCCGGTCCAGAGTCAATAAGAAAACACTGTCGGTATATTCCACACAGTTGGGTCTTCATATTCTTACACCACGGGATAAGACTGAAACAAAAACATGAATGTTATCACTCAGCTTTGCTATGACACATTTTTCCCAGCAGAGGGCGATGGCAGACTTACTCTTTGTTGAACCCAGGTCCTCCTCTGGTGAAGGCTCGGTTCTTGAACTCGGTCCAGACATTTTGTAACTGTGCAGACTGGACAGAAAATAAAGACACAAAAGATTTCATTTGCTTAGGTCCAAGAACAAAAAACTACTTTCACGTGACCAATCACACTTATTTTTATAACATGCAAGGAACTGAGCGTCTTGGCAAAGTAACTATTTCTACTCGATGCTTCTCTTTTACTGGATCTGCACTTTGATCATTTCAGTTCACATGGTGGCATGAAAACAAATCTTCCAACAAAAGATAATTTAGTATTTATTAGTATATTTTTTAGAAAGATACTGCCAAGAAAAGAAGAGAGGCACATTTTGGACCATGTTACGCACAGATTTTCACAGCACTTACTGGCACTGAATGTGCATTTATTCAACTATGAACTGTTTCATGGTTTGTGAATTATGAGGGAGGATTGAAGGAAGGCCAATAATTTAGTTTTGTTACAGGCCATGACAGGAAAGAAAGATAATATTTTAATTTAAGTAAATGATTCTTAGTTGATTGGTTTTTCGAGGAAATACCACTTATATTTTAATTTTGTGAATAGTAAACAAAATATTGGTTTATGACACACATAAAAACACACACCTGTATCTCACTGGGCCCCAGGGCTTTTATGAATTTGTCCAGTTTGCTGCGGACGTCATGTATAGTCGGCTGGCCTCTGGTAGCAACAGAACCTTCTTGGCCTTCACTTAAACGCTTCTCCAGCTTGGCAAAGGCCTCCAGAAACTTATACACCGACATGGCCACTGCACTGGTGGGAATCTAACAAGACAAATACAGAGGGTTAAGTGCTTTAGCAAGGGAAGAAAGATGTGTTTGTTTGTAGAGATGGTGAATGCTGCACAAAATTGCAGTTAGTTAAATTATTCAAGATAAAATAAGGCCAGTTGATACATGGTTGAGTGCTGGTATCCACAAACCTTAGTTAACAGCACCAGTGTGATGCCAGGCCATAGAGGCAGACAGTACATGGAGTGAGGCATCATGGGATACAGCCCCTCTTTGAGTGAGACCTCCAAGAAGACTCTGCGAGGGGTTGAAGGATCAGGTGGAGGAACCTCCAGAGTCTGCAAGCTGTCCTCTGCCATCTGGAGACATTATATTTACATCCAGTGAGAAACAGAACAAGTATTTTACTTTGCATAGAGTTAGACACTGAGGTATACGCTCACCTGGATGTCTGGGTCCACAAACTCAAACACAGGAGTACTTCCTCTCACTGGCCTGTCTGGTGTCACAAGAATAAAGGTAACATACAACATTTTTTTTAAGAAACTGTAAGATTGTGATAAGGAAGAATATATTCTGCACACGTCACTGATCATCCCCTCACTCAATCCAGGACTTGAAAATGGAGAGGAGCTTGTTGCAGGAACCCACCTGAGCTGCTTGAGTCTCTGTCTGTAGGGGAGGGCTCCGGGGTGTAAAAACTCTCCGGACCAGAGCCAGATGTACTCTCAACATCCTTCAAAGACGTACATGCACAGAAACAGAAACAATAACTGATCAGGAACAAGGTGGCCAACACTTTGTGGTGGTGCTGTGTCAGCATTTTCTACCTCAGGACCTGGGTCATCCAGGTCTGTGTTGCTGGGGTACATGTTCTGTGCCATGATGATGAGGGCCAGGAGGTCTGACGTGGTGAGCGTACTTGCATTGCGGCTAGAATGCGCAAAGTAAAAAAAATCTTCAGTCCTCTTTACAGAATTAGAATTTACAGAAATAGTTAAAATTGTGGAATAGATGTGATGAGTTTATGCAAACCTGGAGTAGAAGGCGAGCAGCTTGGTGTGAACCAGGATGAAGGCATGCAGTACCTCCTCTCCCGCTCTCTCCACGCTGGTGTTGAGCTGCTGAACCAAACGGCGCTCCAGGAACTCGATGCACTGCTCACACAGCGTGGGGTGGATCAGCCGCTCCACTGCCTGAGACAGAGAGAGCACATGTCAGTGTGTGTGTGACAGTGACGATTTGAACCACTGCTTCCATCCAGCCTCTGATAAGAAAGCGGGCTGAAGGATGACTGGCGCTATGATTCATATTCTGAAATTACAGCCCTAAAGAAGTTTCTAGGACTAAGACTATGAATACCAAAAAAAAAAAAACACCTAAAAAAAAAGATCACATCTACATTATAAGGATAAAAACTGTAATGTCACGATTGTCCACACACATATTTTATAAAATGAAAAAGCAGAAAAAATAATATTAACACCTAATTATAGGGAGCTTTTACCCATAACAGAACATCAGCATTGTAGCTGTTTCTGCCACCTGGTGGATAAAATGGTTCTGAATTTGATGCAGAGATGCACCAAAGAACAAATAATGTGACACTTCATATATGACTAATAATTCAATAATTCCCAGTTACACCATAACACAACATCTAAGCAATGATATTTTGTGAATTATCATAACACTGACAGCTCTATAAGATCTCTGGCTTTAAATTATTACTCGTAGAACTCCTGTGGGGACAAAGATATTAGCTTGAATCTGTATCATGCTGTAAAGCTGTGTCTTTCAGTATCAACAATCAAGCTGGTGAGACAGAAAAATGTGCAAATAAAGCTGCATCCTCCGGCGCTGAAAAATGAAGCCAACATGGAAGTGCAAAAAGCTGCAGTTCCTCGAATAAACACTAGGGGCAGGCTCCAAAAAGGAGTCAAATAGATTTGACCCCCATGTTAAAATGGCCGACTTTACAGCAGAAGAAAACATGTTTACATTGTTATTGAAGCTAAACAGTAACATAAAATTTGACAGTCCGCAAACTCAAACATTATAATTTATATGTATATTATTGTTAAAACAAAATTTTAAGTTTATTACACTCCAGAAACTGACTGATTGTGACCGACTGGAGGCTGAAATGTTGACATATAACATTACACCAGCTTATTAAAGTACTGTAACCGGTGTCGAAGCCGGTGGTACCAACAGGTTAGCCGGCCAGCTCGGTGAGCATGTTTTATTAAACAGACTTCATTCAGACCTGCCCTCACTCCACCTCTTTGTCCATATTTGGATTAACCAGAGTTAGGCGACGCCCCACTGCCAAGATTGCTGCACGGTACGATTTGCTTTATTTTTGCTCTTCAAAAATCTATAGGTGACGTCACGGACAATATGTCCATGTTTTATACAGTCTATGGTGCAAATGTGCTACAGCAAAATTGGCCAAACGTAGAAGAAAAATCAGAAGGAAATAGTTTTTAAATAAGCCTGTGGAGCCTTCTGTATGAAGCAGCAGTGTAAGGCACCTCCACTAAGAAGCTCTGGTCGTTCTCTCTGAGGTGGCTGTAGGTCTCCAGCAGGTTCTGGAGATGCTTCCACACCCTCGCTCTCTGCTCCGTGTCCTGAGGACGCAGCCTGGTGACAAACAGCACATTTTGTATATCAACCAGACGCCACCTTAAAACCCTCCAGTATCAAGAAGGAACAGAGAGAGTGTCTTACTCTTTTTTGAGGAGGTTACTACTGAGGGTGACCATGCCAAACAGAACCTCAATCATCTTCTTCATCACATAGATCTTCCTCCTCAGATCATCTTCTCCCTCCTCACCATCTCCATTCACAGCGATGTAGAGACACTCATCAAACTGAGGAGGACACAGAATGACCTAATTAGCTTGTGCTGCCCCAAGCACATGAGTAAAATGGTAAACAGGGTGAAGATGATTGTACTAAACTGGTCTCGAGGGAATAAATATTTGCATGGAAATGATCTGAAAGGCTGTTGACACATGAACGGACATGAATCAAGTGTTTGGACTTGATAATTGTATCATGCGCTGCTGGAGGACAAAGCCTGGTTTGATTCCTAACGAGACTCACATGATGAACATGACGCTTCACTGTTAGAGAGGCCTGATTTCGGTCACAGTGCTATTACTGTTGGCAAGACGAAGTTCAGGAATGCAGGAATGTGCTTTACACGTGAAGGCATTTCAAAACCATGTCAAAAGAGGTGCAAGAACAAAATGCCATCCTTTATATTTGTGTCAGGAAAATATATTCTTTACATCATGAAGAGAGTCAATCCGGAAGACAGGCTTTACCTGGTGCAGGACGTAGATATGGTTGTTTTCCGTGATGAAGGAGGTGTAGTTGTCGCCCAGCCTGTCCACCATGGTGCTGCAGGAGATGATGATGGGAGCGAACAGGGTGCTGATGCTGTCCTCGAAGGCTGGAAGCTGAACGTTAAACAAACAAATGGACAGAATAAACGTTAGAAACAGCTACATTGAGCCAGTTTTAAAAAAATCAAATACATAGTTTATCTGATGACTGTGCTCCTCCTCACCCCCTCGCCCTCCTCTTGAGACGCCCCATACTGTTGCTGGATATTCTGCTGAAATTCGGGGTCAGTCCAGTGGAAGAGGACCTCCGCGCTCTCGCTGGCTATCAGCAAGCACTTCATCTGGACCACAGACGTGCTCCCGTCCCGCTTCACTGAGGTGTCCTATTTACTCCGCACTCATGATGCTGGAAAGAAAATGAGAGAAAATACATAAAACAAAACCTGGGTATGGATTTTATAAAACATATGTCAGGCATGTTTCTATTCACAGCTGGAGCATGTCCAAATTACATATTAGTAATTACACATTTAACAATTTGATCTATCATTTAGCATCACACAAAGTTCAGAGGTATGAACATCAATCTGATACTTCACAGCCAATTCATTTTTTATACTGAATTTTACACGTCTTTGAAGACAGATGGTTGTTAAAACAGTCCCTCTTGCATCATCAATTTAATGTAAACACTGGAGCATTATTTTATACTCATTAGCCGCTGGAGAAACCAAAGGGGGAAGCCTTTTTCCCACACTCCCCTCTCTTCTGACCCAAAGCAAACAATCTCTCCGGGCTGATGTTTTATCAGTGACAACCTCTGGCGAGAGCACAGATAAAAAATGAAAGTGAGGCCACGGGCAAACATGCCGACAGTGAGAGATTTCAGGACACTGTCAGTGGAGGCAGATATGAGAGGCAGCTGTACTCCCATTCACAGAAGGTGGTTTGCATTTGCACCTCAGGAGATATATTCTCATCCTCTTCAAGGAAAGATATGAAAAATGAAAAGTGAGTGTGTGGCACAGGTCATCTTTGGAGATCTCACAAGACCAGCTTTGATGATACATGTGTGACGGTGGATTGTAAACTCACTGCCCCCTGAAATCAGCTTAATTTAAAAATCCCTCAAAGGCTGAATTACACTGAATGTTTCATTTAAATTGAATGAATTTCCCCACTGTGGGACAAATAAAGGTTTATCTTATCTTAAATAGAGGATTTGAGATTTACTACTCCCATTATGTTGAACAACTCTTTGTAAAATATTGTCTGAATTTTCAAAACAATACTCATCAGAAACACAAATGTGACATATTTCTAGTCTCCTGTTACCATGACAGACAGGCAGAGAACTGGGATTGCAACACTTCCTTAATATTGCAAACCATCACTGAAGTTGTGCACAGCTTGTTAACCCTTTAGACATGCTTGCAATGATCATGTTTATGTGCAATTATACATCATGCAGAGTTCAGCACTGATGGTTGCATCTACTGTTTCCTGCATCTATTGACTTTAAATGTGCAGTCAGACATGAGATAAACTTCTATACAGCCACAATTTTATACATTTACAGTTTGAAGCCAAAGCTGAATTACTGATCGATCAGCAGCTGCTCCGATCCGTAAACTACATCCCACGTTTTACCTAAAGTCTGACCTTATTTCCCCTAAACAAACTTTTAACTTCCTGATTGTACACGAACACAACAAACACGCACTCACAGCTAAAACCAAGACTCACTTTCTGTTTTCTGCAGCGGTTTATGATCCTTAAGTCTCTCGTCCTCAGCTCTCTTCAGTATTTCTTGCACTTTGCGGACGTCTTCATCTCTGGCGTCTCAACCCAGCCTGCTTCCGCCTGCGGAGTCATGTGACCCCGAGCAGGGCTTCACATGCCGGAAGTGCGCGCTGATCTGACAACACATGGAGCCATTAAAGCTAATCTCGCCTCGATCGTGTGTGTGGGACCAGCTCCCGGATAAGTGTTGGTAGTACCGGGGAGCCTGGTGATCAGTGAGGCAGGAAAAAGTCATGTGCTGGAGCCTGAAGTGAAGCGCATGACCCAGAGGCTGGAGAAGGTGGTTTGGTATTTGTGGAATGCAGCTTAGTTTTCCATGTTGTGCAAATCTCTAAGAAGATATGCATGAAAAATAATCTTTTAGAAAAAAGTAGTGCACAGAAAATAACACTAGTGAAAAAAGAAAGTTCAATTTATTGTTACACATGTAGAGAAATGACAAGAACATCACAATAATATAGAGGTGGATTTTACATTAACCTCCAATTTAATAACATCAATTCAGTCAGTAAGGAGAAATTAAATTGCTCAAAGCTTTTCTAAGACGTACATGAACTTGAATTCCTGACCAATATTAAAAAGTCATATAGTTGTAGATATCTGGTGTTTTTGAAGTAATCTAATGTAAACTAAAAAAAAAAAAAAAAAAATTATATAAGCAACAAGAAAGTCATAATACAATATAAATTTAATATTGAGTAGCCTCCCATATTTGTTTTTATATGAATATTACATTTCTTCATCTGCTTATAGGAGAAATACTTTACATATATGCTGCATATACAAAAACACACACTCACCAAACACCAGGCTGTATTTCAGAGAATGTTTTGATGGCTACAACAAATCTGTGTTGTATCATATTATTCAGCACAGACTGTGTGCTTGGCTTCTGAGCGGAGCAAAGAACCCCATGGTAACATAAATATTTATGTTTTATTAACCTTGCTTGGGTCAAAATGGTCCAAAATGCCAACAGTCCCGTGTTGTGGGCCAAAGTCTAATCTAGTCCATCAGTTTTCCGGGGATTCGGCGTTCATGGAAGTCTTATTTAAACCGACTCCTGTATATACAGAGTAAACATCATGAAATCCTCAGTGTATGCTAACAGGGCAAAACGGGGCCTTGCATGTCTCAAAATGGATCACTGAGTATAAACAGTGTTAGGCAGGCCTGGGTAACAGTTACCTCCATTAAGGAGGCACTGTCACGCAGAAGTGGGCAGACACGGCGCAGTCCTCCTAAATCACAACACAATTAGATTTTGTCAGAGGAAGTGACGCTCAGAAGTTGTTATCACAAGGTACAGGTTTATATGAAGCAACGTTCGCCAAACAAAACCGTTTCCATGGATCGGGTAGATAAGATCCTGGCTTGAATGTCAGGAAGTCCTCTAAAGCCTCATTGTTCTACATCGCTTTACTCAGTTATTGTTAATTCAACACTTAGTTACTTACTCAACAAACTTACTTCTGATCTTAATAAGTTACTGTTTCAAACTGTTTGATTATGTTGATTCTGTTTTGCCCTGATGTGCAGGTACATTTTCTGTATCTAAGATAGAGCTGATCTAAGAACATTTTAAAATAACACTGATTTCATGCAATTTTCTGGAGGAAGTTCCTGATCGTTCTGTGTTAGCCTGTCTGCTCTCTCGCTCTGTTTCACCAGGTTTGCATGTGTGTGCACATTCATCTCAATGTGCATAGAAAGCATGTATTGCTTTTGTAGTGTAATGAACAACATTTTTCTCCTCTCAGCAGACCAGGTGTTAACGAGGTCTGGTTTGATTCTTACATGTCAACAATGTTGGCCTGTTTGAAATGAACCACATGCGAAATGAGGCCGTTTCTGAAGCTCATTTCTGAGACCAAACATTTCTGCTACGTACATAAAAGCAAAAACCCATTTCCCATGAATGGAACTTAAAACAAAAATATAATGAAAGGTACATGCTTTGGATCACGGCTCTTGAAGGGCGGCCAGTGTTGATGACTCACTGTCATGAAACTTCAATGCAGTTTAAGCCTGCCTTGCTTTCTATAGAAATCAGGGCTCTGCAGTTTCTTTACGTGCCGTTCCTGCCTGGGAGAAACTGAAAGGATCCGAATGACATGCTTTTTATTTAAAGAGTACAAAAGATCTAACCCTTAATCTCTTTTCTCTTTCTCCCAGTTGTCTGTGCATCAGGAGACACTGAGCCAGGTCTGGCCCAGGTTTAGCCTGTCTGGGCCAAAGTTGAGGTCTGGAGGTTTAGCCCGTCTTGGCTTCATGTTTCCCATCAGCAGCTGCCTCGTGCAGTGACAAGACAGCGCTCATCCCACTACAAAGACTTGCTCCAGCTGCTTCCACATCTGGGGCCACAGAGTGTAAAAGTACGTGTGTGTACGAGCGAGTGAGTGAGTGAGTGCACCAACAACGGTAACTTTAATACTCTGGGACCTTTTTTTCAAGGGCGCAGCCATAATTTGACAGTTTTTATTGATAGATTCTGTCCATACAAGGGAATTTCTGCTTATCTCTGTACTCCTGTGAGTGATAAATCATATTTTCTCATCCCTTTGTCTCGTTTCTTCTCCTTGCAACCATGTGCTTCTGCAGATCCCTGTCATATCCTGAGAACTGTTAAGGAGTCTGGTTGCATCGCTCAGTGTTAATTCACATGATGGAACTATATATAAGTATGTGCGTAAGCATGTGTTTAAATGTCTGAACTAAAATTTTAGAAGGAGCATATTCTCTTCTTTGGTGCAGATCGTGGCATGAGGGATGTGTCATTGTTACTAAAGAATACACAAAACAAATACAGCTTCTTAGGTATTTGTAGGTGTTTATTAGCAATGTAAACTTTTTTTTAACAAAAAATAATATATAGGCACACTTTACTTATTAAAATAATGCTCTCCAAAAGAAATATGAACATCTCTACATGAATTATAAACACATTCAGAGGACAAATATTCTTTATATTTAATATGTTCACGGCACCGAACCTGCTCCTGCTCATCTTCCACCATGTCAAGAGTAGAGAAATGCTGTCATTGTTTGGGCAACAATTAACATTTAAGCAACATGACCAAATCATGATCGAGGCAACGTTTTTAAATCCATAGAAATATAAAAAGCCCATCTTTAAATTAGTTAACATTTCAAGAAATAAAACTAAAATAAATGAAGTGAAAAATGTGGGTTATGAAGTTTGGCAATCCGTTATTCAATGATTTCATTCTTAAAATTGTTTTTATTTTCCTTTAGAGTTGGGACATTAGTACCTGCAACATAACCAAGTCTTTTATAATAGAAATATAAAAACAAAGTATTCCATTGTATAAATTAGGTGTATGCTTTTTGTAAGTAAACATATCAAGCTTATATCACTTATTTGTATCACTCTTTTTATGTACAATACATTATCTAATAATATATGACAGTAAATCTGTACAAAATGATGTAAAATATATATTGTATATTTAGTAAAAAAACAAAAAAACCCTAGCAGCATAAGAGGATTATAAAATGTGAGATCACACTGAAGATAGTGAGACAGTTTCCAATACACCTGAAAAAACTGGTGTTTTAGTGTTTTTGGATTAAAGCAAAGCGCAGATTTTGTGTGGACGCTGGCTGTGTGAGGACAGATGTTATGGATGGGTTCACATTGTTCTTCTGCTATGCATCGCTGCAAAACAGGCTATCGTACTCTGCAGTTAAGCTTATTCAAACCTGTAGCAGAAAAGCTCATGAGACACAAACAAACAAAAACAGAGAAACATATTTTCCCTTTTAAGCCACTTGATTAGGCAAGAGAAGAAAGTTTGAGAAGCACGTCAAACAGACTGGACAGACACACACATCAGTAGCTTTATCAATTAAACACATGCACACGCACACACACACACACTACTTAGGTTAGTCCAGGCATGACCTTGCACACACCACGCCATTTTCTCTTTGTGGAAAGGATCAAGTCAAACTGAAGTTGACTTGTGTAAGCTTTAGAAAGGCTGCCTGTTCAGAGTTTTCTTTCATACTTTTTAGTCTGTCGGTCGGTGAAAGATTAGAAGAAGAAAAAAAAAGACTGAAAAAAGGAAGTCTCTTGGCAGACACAGAGAACCCAAGAGAAGAAAATCTAGCTTAATCACGTCAAAGAAAGCGGACTTTGATATTACATTTTTGTAACTACAAAAACATAAACTGGCACAAAACAATCACTGTCCATACAAGTCTTGTAGCATATGAGAAATCCCTTGTGAGAGGAATTGAAAAGTGTTCAGTGCAGCCCTTTTTATATGTTGTGGGCAAGTCTTTCTTTGTTGGACCAGATGACAGAAAAAAAGAAAGTGATGGGTTTATTTGTAATTTGGTAGAGTGGTTGGAACATTACGAGTGAAATGAAAGTTGAAGAGGCTGAGAGATTGTACTGCATTCAATCCCAGTGTCCACTCGACTGAAGTAACAAAAACCCTAACAAAGTGGTGTCCTGTGTTTTCTCCAGAGAGGTGAAAGAATGAAGAGCCACACTGTTTTTAAAGCTTTGGGTTAAGTTGACAGAGGGTTGGTGGTTTGTTAGACTTCTCAGCATCACGCCTGTATGACAGGGATGAATGGTCAATGTTATCTTCGGCAGGCGTACGCATTAATGTTTTTGATGACATAAAAGCCTATGGTCATGGGAGGCATGGCTATTGTCCGTCCAGCCCTCAACGTCTTAGGCTTCAACTCCGGTAACGTCTCATTGTCCACCATGAGCAGCCTCTCCCCGTTCAGCTGAATGTGTCTGCAAAGAGAGGACAACAGGAAAATATAGACTGCAACATAAAACTGTCAAATGTTGAGGCAGTTAACAAGGTTTTCCACCACATCAACACAAGACAGCAAGTCTGGATCATGTCATGCGTCTTCAGTTATGCTTCTGTCAGTTGTACACTTGGGGGTGCTGTTGTTACAAAATTGCAGCTTTACAACTAAACAGAGCTACAACTTGTGAGTGGAAACATAACCTATTGCTCTACTAACAGTTTGGAGTCAACTACACTGAAATACTGCATTTTAAAGACTTTAAATTAAAGTAAAGTCAAAAATAAATAAATAAAATATTCTTTTTAAGGAACAGTCACTATTATGACTCCTTGCTGTATAAGTTATAGAACTACAACTATTAAAACCAATACAATATTGAAAATAAGGCTTTACAAGAAAAAATTGTGCTAAATATTATTTTGATGTAATTGAAAGGCTAAAGTGAAAATACCATTGCCTCATACATAGGTTGCTATAATACTGGATATTGAACAACATTTCACAGTGTAAAAGTATAATAAGTTGGGTTATTGCAAACAGCATCCTTTGTAATCTGCAACCCAAACTACATGTACAGTAGGTGTAACTGAGAAATGCAGCTAACCTAAACATGCCATCAGTCATATTTAATAATCGTTTTATCATAAGAAAGCATTAAACAATATGAAAGAGTCACTATAATACTTTACAGTTTCAAGTTAAGGGGCAAACGTTTACAAATGGAACGAACACAAGGATAATTATCACAAACATATTGTTCAATAATTAATAAGAATAAATTATGAAACTTCCTGCATACGCCGAAAATTGAGTTTTAATGTGACAATTAGCTATTTTAGTTTAAAAATGCAAAGTTTCTCTTTATCTGTAAAAAATATTATGTAAATGTATTAACATCAGTAGTCATGATATGTAACATAATAAATCATGTTCTAAAGAGAAATTGGACCCATTCACACAACGTTTAAACTTTAAAGTGTTGCTGTTATTGTTAACTTCTTTTTACTGTTATATTGTAAAGTTCACAACAATATAGAGATTAAAACCAGAGGTCTGGATATTTTTACGTGAAATTCAATAAAATACGTAATTAAATTATGCTCAATAAGGAGAAGTTCTGAATCAAACTGAATGGCTCAAAGCTTTACTTCATCACATGCAGGGACCTCGATACTTGGCCGGGGTTAAAAAGTCCCACTAGTCAGACAAATTTATAGACATCTGGCGTTGCTAAATTCTTCATAAAAGTCTCCCTGCGATGCCGGCGATTAAGGAAAGCACTCAAGGCCCGAAAAAGGCCCATCATTAGCTTTCTCTCCTATTAATTGCCTTGTGATCCTGTTCTAACACCTAAAACATCCTCCATCATTATGCTGTTATTGAAGGATCAAGCCTGAGCCTCAATTAAGGCCGTATGTAGGTATCGTATAACACACACACACACACAGTATTGGGTCATTAGGCTGTTATTCCAGGATTTGTGGCTTAAGTCTGAGTCAGAATAACAGGCCTGGGGCTGGAAGGAGAGAGGAAGAGACTTAACGACTTAATGAGTTTTAATGTAATAGGAATATTATACCTTGTTACATAAAGTGTAAAATATCATAGTTTGTGAAGCTGAATTTTGTTAAAATGGCATAAATATAAAAGCAGGTAAAACTCAACTGATAAAACATCTGCTGTAGGCCATCGCTTTCAAACAAAAGGGCATAAACACACTGGAGCTTCGTGAAGGACTACTTTAAAACTAAATTTCAGTTTCAGTAAACAGAGCAATATATTATGACAGTCTGAGTTAATACTTTACCTTAATTATTCTTTATGGACAAAGGAAAGGGGGTTATTTATTAGCTAAAATGTAGCATAGCATAGCGTAACTGTTGTCACATTCTTTATGAGTTTGTTCTTTTAAGCTATCTAGATAGAAAAGGAAGAAGTTACTGCACGGAACCACATCATGCCAACTCAACATAAATTATACAGCTCAAGTCCAACACATATTGTTGTCTTTTGAAGGGCCAGTGTTTAACACCCTATTAAGGTTGGAAAAAGTAAAATAACTGAAGACCCATAAAATTGTTCATGAAATTCTCATTATCCCTGTTCCTCACATCAATGCCTTTCACACCTTTGCAAAACAAATTACTTTTTGAAAACTGCTTCAACTAAGATTTTTATTATTAGAGGTAAACGCTTAAATGTTTTTTTTGTTTTTTTTTAATACAAGCAATGATTGGACTGAAAGACCTGTCTGACTGTTTTGGTAACCTGGGCCTCTCACGAGTGCATTTGTCTTGTTTGATCAGCGTGAATGAATGGAACGGGATACTCTTTAAGAGGACGGCATTATTGTTTGGATAGAAAACAATTATTGAATGCCGCCCTCTGTGTATATGTGCGTGTGTATGAGACAGACAGATGGCGAGAGGTACTAACTTGGCTCTGAGTCCGTCAGTGCCGTAGGGTTGCAGCAGGTACTGATGGACCGTATTGTTCCGTAACGTCCCCGCCAACTTGATTTTCTTTCGTGATCGATGCAGGTTGATGATGTAGATTGTTATGGACCCTCTCACGTAGTTATGACTGGTACCACGAAGAAAATGACAGACAACATGACATTAGTTCATCCCAAGAAGGGACAATCAGGGCACAACAAGAAAAAAGGCTCCTCTGTTGTCCTCCACATCTGTTAATAGGGATTCATTATATATTGCATTGCCATGGTGAATAAAATTCTCTATAATTAAAGATGACTACAAAGAGAAGAAAGTCTTTGATAATGTATTTTCATCACTTATAATAATGGGATCAGACCACAACTCCTTGATCTAATCTGGATCAAAAGCCTTGCAGAAAAATAATAAAGTATGATAAAGCCCACTCAAGAGTGGAATTCCATTATGCAGCAAGTTGTCCTTTATCGTGGTCTCAGACCTATCATCTATATTTAGTATGAACCATAATAAACCACATCTTTAATTTCTGAAGCCTTTATCATCCTCATAAAGGCTATCTGATGTGAAGTCTTCTCTCGTACAGTGTCCAATATTAAAACCTGTCGCTGTCTAGTCCAGGGTCTGATGAAGGGTGTGAACGCAACGGGCAACACTTCTTGAGTTACACAGACAACAATGTTTGAGTCCCTCTCCTGAGAGCAAAGCACTGGGGACACAACTCGATAGGGAGACTTGCCAGAGGTAAATAACTAAGCGAGACAGATAAGACAAACATGATAAAATCTAATAAGGGCCCAGATATGAGGACAAAGACAACACAGCTGTAGTGAATACCACATGTCAGCCTTGGTGTTCAGGGTCAGGGCACTGCTTTGGCTAAACGGTCTGCTCGACATCTCTCCTTGTTACCACATCCAAAATCTGACATCTTTAAAGCAATCTTGGTTTTTGGTTTGATTTTTATCTTTGTTCTTTTGAACACAGAGTGAGATGCTTATTGCATTTACCCTGCGAGACTGGTAATATTCTATGTGTTTACCAAGAGACATACAGTAATGCACTGTTGATGAGAGCGCTGTGTGTCTGGCTCTGCGTTAAACTCTTGGAGGCTTGCTTCTGAGAAACGTGGACCGTGGCTCCAAGTGATAGAACAGATGGTTAGATGGAGGGAGAGATAATGAACGTTCGGGCCTTTTTCAAATGATGAGGTTCTTAGAGATCCAAACCAGGAACATAAACATGTGTTGATGCTGTTTGATGTTGGAGCATCGCTTGAAAGTGAAAAAAATGCCTTGCAAACCACTAAAAGGGGTAAAAGGGCAGTGCAAGTCAAATATCTAATCTGAAAAGACTTTTCAAACCACGGACTGTCTGAGCACATTCACAGTCTTTGCTGTCTTACACAGTACAGTCAAAGCACTCAGACTACAATGGTTCGTCCACTTAAGGGCTGACTGTGTAAAACCACAAAGTGGCAGAAATAATGGCAGGATGGATTGGATTCAAGAGGGACTGCTTTCTTGTTTTGCTGTCTGATCATGGGTCGAGGGCTGATTGGTATGTTGAGTGGGGCTGAGCGGCATCTCATGCCACGGGCATCTCCTTACTCCCAAATTCACCGCACATACCAGGCTGAGAACACTTGTTGAAAACAATTTCAAATATTTGCGTGCATGTCATCAGGCTGTTATGCAACTCCTGCCTGGCCACTGATCGTCTCTCTGTGCACTATTTTTCTAAGAGATGCTCCACCTGTAAACGAGCCCTGTCTAGAGTAAGTCTAGCCTGGTGCTGACAACCACTGGCCTGGGTTAAATGATAACCTTGAACAGGCCATGGTGGCACTCTTTATCTCCTCCCGGCACAGACCACCTTATTGTCCCTCCCTTCCCCCTCGAATACCCCCCTCCAGCCAATCCGAGATGGGATAAAGGCCTCGTACACCTTTCAGCGACTCTTTGACGGCAGGGAGACAGAACCCACACACCTGATAAGTGATACCCGTTAAGTTTTATAGGCTCTGAGCTGTGAATGAGCGGGTGTCTGCCGTCTGCTTATTTATGGGAAGCCGAGTGGGATGGCAAGGGATTTTGTTCTTCCTCACTAGACAATGAGCCTCAGGTGTTCGCAGGACGACACAGGGAGTAGAAAAAGTTAAAACCGCAGCAGTCTGCTTTGCATCTAAATCTTCAAGGACACTCCCAAACTATTGTTACACATCACTGAAAGGCTAAAAAGATGTGCGCTCTGTCATCAATCAGCCTCAAATGAGAAAAAATTACCAACATCACAGTATATTTAAATGCAGTTACACACTAATCCAAGGTGGTTTATCTGTGGCACGTACTTGTAGTAGCTGGTACAGTGGGCGTAGATGCGTAACTTGTCTCGTATGACTCGTCCTGGTTGAGGCTTCCTCTGCAGTCCAGCCACCCGCACGGCTAAAACCCTCGGACCAACCAGACGCTTGAAGACCAGAGAGAACCAGTAATCCTGTGAGCAAAACAACACAGCACACAAGCACACATTTGGCAACACTTTTATGACAATATGGGTTTAAGTTATAAGCATAATGCTCAGGACGGGCTTCACCGGGTTGCGGTTTAAAAGATGTAATACAAAAGCAGGCAGGTGTAGAAAGGAAGTTTAAAAGATCTGACATGACTGACAGCAGGGAAACAGTTTTAAGCACTGCAAACTCAAATGTATGGGGTAAATCTAACATAAGGATTTTTATTCAAAGAGACTCTTTATTACACAAATGTTGGATTCTGGTTTCCCCTGACAGGAAATATTACTAAAAACTCCATTTTATTTATTCAGCCATGAAAGGTCCTCTTGACTATATTAACAGATTAAGTTTCACAAACCGTGAGAATTAAGAACATGCCAGCAGCTCGTCTGTCATAGAGTGAAAAAAGAGATATATTCCACAAAACTGTCAAGTCCAAATACATCAGCACTTTGACTCTCAACTTTTATTTGGAGCTGATTGTCCCATGTAACATGTCACATTGTACCTAACAACTACTGACCGGTTCAGAATTGACAGGTCTTAAATATGACATTTTTACAAAATATTATGCTCCATCATGAATTGCTGTTTTCTGTTATCATTGTTGAGTGGTCCACCATACTCACTCTATAGACTACTCAGTCTCAACACCTCTCTATGAGACCCAGAACAACATGTGTTCCTCAGGAAGTTCCCATGCAATCCTGCATATGGCAACATTTAAGGGCTTCTTTTTTCCATGCAGGCTTTAACTTAATTTGCTGCCAAGGCATCGAAGAAGCAGAGCACAGTATGGAACTGTATAGTGTTGGCCACAGGGAGAGGGATGGGTGGGTGAATGTATGGCCAGAACTGTTATCTATGATTAATACATAGTGTATAAAACAAAGGACAGTTATGAGGCTGGAGTTTTATTTGCGCAAGATGGCCGATGTGATGCTATATTCTTGCTTTGTGTCTAAATTTCCAAACTCAAGTAAAAAGAAACCAGCAATAAACTATGGCTGCGTTAAAGTCCCAGAGCAGAATTGGTGGGATGTAAAACTGATTTTTTTGGGGAACTATCAGCTAAGGTCTTAACTCCTCAGCAGACTGACTGCATGCCTGTTTTCCTGTCTAATGGCTCGCTCTGTCTCCCTGTCTTTCACACCCCCAGCTCTCCTTCTCTGGACAGACAGACAGAAATACATCAATTGGACGAAACAGCCATGGCTTTGAGATCCATTCGAATTACCATATGGACCAAGAAATAGAGAGTAAGACAGACAGGCACAAGTAAACCAGCAACATATCAAGGCCTCCAAAGTAAAACCATACACCAGAGACCAATCAAACCTCAGCTGCATAGTTGAGGGAATAAGAGGACAATAATGAGAACAACAATTAACCTTTAGTGTTTAGCCAAATTGGGCAAATGAGAGTCAGACTGCACAGTTGAGAACCTTCTAATCCCCAAGAAATTCAAAGATCAAAGTATGACGTTCGACTTTCGCACTGCATCTCGCTAAAGTTCAAAGTGTCAGTGTTTTTAATTTAACTAGATGCATGAAGAAATTAACAATTTTCAGCAAGCTCTAATTGGGTTTCCCATAAAGTAATAAAAAGATAACAGCTGTTGAAAAAAAAAAGAAGAAGAAGTATGCCCACAATTTGCAGAGTCATGAAGGTTTACAAGTTATAGGGTTCAACATGGGGAGAAGCGGCTGTTAGAGAGTGCAGCTTCCTGCCTCATCTCCCTGCTTTGTGTCTGAGAAATAAATATTCCCTCTGGAGGGAGTTGACAGGCACGTGTGGATTGTAAACAAAAGAAAATGGGAAGAGAGGAGATAATGAGGAGAGAAGAGCAAGTAAGAAAAAGGGAGGGGATAAGTGTGGAAAAAGGTGAAGTGGCAGAGTTGTTCAGTGGGCGGAGGGCGTTGACTGCTTTCTACCAATGGGGGAGTCATCCTATAGGGAGAGGGGCCAGGTCATAAATTTGGTATGCAGAGGACAGGTTGGCCCTGCAGTGAATTCTCTCTGCAGGTAGGCTGGTGCAGCCTTTAGACATCCAGCCATGTTAAAAGCATTGTGATGCTAGCGGGAGGCCATCATTTCCAGAAGAATAACGAGACGAAGAGGGGAAAAAATGAAGCCATCTTGATTGTTTTATATCTCATTGTTGGAGTGAAGCAGAGGAAAGTGCATGCCCGCTAGAGAGAAGTAATGAGGGATTTTTCTGAAAAATTATTGTCAGATTTTGCAGAAGTGATTAGTTCAAGAGCCCAATAACATTAGCGGTTCAAATGGTATTTTTGGATTTCCAAGACTCATTGTAGCAGCCATTTCTGACCAAAGCAAAAATAAAAGAACCCACAAAAGAAAAAAATGTTTGGTTAATGCCTTGATTTCTTCATCTTTCTCCTTCATCGTAGAAACAAAGATTTACTGTACACGTCCATAATGTAAGCCTCTCACCCCTGCTCCGCCTCAGCTTAATATAAACCCTATTTTATGAACTTAATAAATCTTTTTTATGAACTTGGCTCATGGCAGCGTTTTATCACTCCTTCACACTTCAAAAAAAAAAAATTCCCCAGCAAAATGAGATCAGTTTAACACCATGACTTGAAAGCCCGTCTTTTCAAAAAGAGCTAAATTAAGAAGGAACATCTCACAATGAACTTTGAGTTCAATAAAGGAATATTACACAGTGTTGTGGACGCTTGTTGTACTTCTGGTCACTGCATGATTCGGACCAAACCACGGAGGAACTTGGAATTGGGCAGTTTCATTTCACACAGTGTTGCAGGCTATTTTACTAACATGTCTGTGTATCAGCATCTCAGGTTGCAGATCTCTCACCGGCTGACTGTCCCGCACAGAGAAGCACACAGTTGTGATGGGGGTTGAGGGGAGCATTGACACTGTCCTGAGCTACTGACAAAAGGCTAAGGTTACATGGCATTTCGCCCCCGCGTCTAACCAATCATCACCGCTAAACGCCTTTCATCTCACCTAATAGCTCCCACGGGAAAGAGCGAGAAGTGCCATCGAGGCACTGGGTCTGCTGCAGGAAAGGTCCAGAGCACAGCAGGACTGATTGGGTCAAATCCTTGTTATTACGATGAAGAAGAGGGAACTGAGAGACGGACAATGTGAAGCTTAGTCATTCTACTCCTTGCTGAACTGAAATTGAGAGACTTACAGGTAAAGGGTTAAAGTGCTGGTCCACAAGGTGCGTGTATCCGTAGTCAAAGAATGAGTGACGCAAGACAACATCAATCCCCTGCAGAGCAGCCATACCCAGTGTGTTCACCCACCTGGAATACATATGAACACATAAAGAAAGGAAAACACCAGGAACGCATCAGTAGATGCCTTTGATTGTGATGCATACTACATTGCCAATAAAATCTGTAATGCATTGGGATAAATACTATTTTCCAAAAAAATATGAAAGTTATCTTGTGCAGCTGGTTCAGATCATTATTATCAAAGGTATCATTATATACAGAAAACACCACAATGGTTCTTAAGAAGCTATACTATGATAACAGTACTTACAGAAAGCCAGCAGCGTACGTGTCGGAGAGATTACTGACGCCTCCTGCCCACGCCGGCCCCAGTCCACTCAGCCACACCTTCTTACCAGGAGTATGTGTGTTCACCACCTGTAATGAGTGATGGAAATGCATGTATAAACAATTTGTGAATGTTCCAATTGGATTTAAGGTTAGGTTTTTGAATTGATGCATCATTTTCATTACAAGAGGAACATACATTTTTATGAGCAAAACAGGTAATTTGAACCTACAAGCTGATGGAAAAGCATTACAGCTGGCAACAAAACGCATCAACATATGCCAATAAATAAAAACACAAAAACTGACCTCACTGACTTTGGCTGGGTGGTAAGGCAGAGGAGAATCTCACTCTCATTATATTTCATTGAATGTGTTAATTTTTGTTCTTGGGAATGATTGCTTCTTTTTCCCGGAGGCACTTTGGCGCTGTACATTTCTTGCAAATCAGCAAGTCTGCCGCAGTACATAGTGTTGATAATATTACCTCATGGTGGACGCAACCATTTCACCCTGAGGGATCGCTCTTGTGGTTTGCACATGTGGCTTTATCATTACAAAAAAATAACTGAGGGCTGATCCATAACTTGGCAAAAGAAATGCAAATATATTTCATGATTCAAATGAAATGTTTCTTCATATGCTCCCTCGAGGTGGTCTGCAGTTCTAAATTGATAAAAATGAAAGTGACAGGCAAAAGACCTGAGGCGTGACCTCTGAAAAAAATACACCGGATATTAACTTAATTTAGTGCCTACAGTTCAGATACAAAAAAGCCTTCTTCTTGAGATATAGAACTGACTTACTATAGGGTA
Source organism: Centropyge bicolor (assembly GCA_037975185.1). Lineage (NCBI taxonomy): Eukaryota > Metazoa > Chordata > Actinopteri > Pomacanthidae > Centropyge > Centropyge bicolor. The sequence goes on along the minus strand of JBBMOC010000007.1, from coordinate 3,543,305 downwards.
TAAATTCAAACTGTAGTGTAAATTTCACTACCTTTGTGACTTTAGTGATCTGCTCTGTCAGTGTGTCCAACAGACGGGTTTTTAGGAAGTCCTCCACTCTGTTAACTCTGCCATCCATGTAGTAACTGTGATGAAAATACAAGAGAAATGCTGTGAGAGAAACACTCCGTACACACTTTACAATGTGAGCAACAAACATGTGATTTTTATTACAGTCCAGATGGTTATAAAAAATGATTCTATTCATCCATCTATCCGTCCATCCATCTGTTTAACCTCTTCAGGGTTTGATCTTGTATAACTTAGAACTAAAATTAATTCCATACAATAATAAATATTATTATTATTATTATTAATATTAATTATTTATCTGCTTTAAATTAAAAGTTAAAAGTGTAATTAAAACCATATACTATATAATGTAATTAACACTTTACATTTTCCATGTTATTGAAAACAGTTTTTCTGTTTCTTAAGGTTGACGATCCCAGTGCCATCTACCTTCAACACTTTGGTAATAATATCCTGTGATAACCTATAATAACATATCACACTACAAGGTAGACCAATGACATTTTAACTGTAAAACAAGAAAAAAACTTTTGAGTTTCGTTGGTCACATACAAAGGCTGTGTTGCTCTCATACATGTAGTACACAATACCACATTTGTCTACAACAGTTATGATGAAAAGGGAATAGCATATTCAATTACACTTCAGCATATTGACAATCCAATTCTGTGTCAATATGTGGGATTGCATAAGAGAGGATTTGGAAGCAGAGAGATTTAAGACTGAGACTAAAACATGCAGACATCCATCTTGGCGATTCTGTGTGTGTGTGGGTGATAAAGACAGAACAAGAGATGATAATGAGAGATGATGTTAAGAGAGCATGATCAGAGAAGAATTTATTGGTAGTCAGAGCCAAAATATCTGAGGAACATCAGCCTGTGGGCAGACAGAAAGCCTCTCCAAGATCGCCTGCAAGTTCAAGAGAGGAAAACAACAGAGCAACAACCACACACAGTTCATGTTTCAGGTACCATAAAACACATCTTATTTGAACTGCAGAAGAAAACAAAAAAGCATTTGTTGCCTAAATCTTAAAATCTAACTGTAATATGTCTTGACACAAAGTTGAAATCGAAAGGTACAGTCTTTTTTAAAAAAATCCTTTGTCAAATGTCTGGCTGTGACACTTTGATGACCCTAATCATACTGGAAGAATATACAGTACACACACACCACAATACCTGCTTCATTTGAATGCTAACTTCATACATCCACCTGTGAATATCCAGCCCTGCAGGATGACGTTTGCTTCCTGGATTCACAGAACACTATCTTTATCATAATGGTGGAAAATTACATTCACAAACATTATAACCCACAGATGTCATATATGGGCGACAACACTGGCCTTGACTGGACTGCAACATTTTCAAAATAACTAGCTGCACATAAGCAGCAGAAGAAGTTGCATACGAGTAAAGCCACTCTTTGGCACAAAACCTACCAAACATTTTGTGAGATGAAATGAGATAAACTCAGTACTCAATCATTCTATCCATTTGCAGTTAGTGGTACTACTTTAGTACCATAACATGATAACACCTGCTAATTACAGATTAAAAAAGTGCCTCGTTGCAAAGCAGGTTTGTCTTTTCAAACTAAAACACCAAATGTTCAGTCCTGCTCAAAGCTCCAAATGTTTTGTAGCAAATTTCCCCTTATTTTTTGCAAAAGGCAATTGACAATTGAGGAAATCAAATTACCTGGAGAATGCTAGTTAGCAGTACATTTCTACAGCAAAAATTCAACAGATTAAATGGATGACGATGCTGAGAAGGATTGCATTGTATTGTGAATAATGCCAGTAGACAAAGACATCATAACAACTGCAGCATCAAAACACTTCAAAACAAGTCAAGTCAAACCTCCACTGAACCTCTTTAACTCTATTTTATGTGTCAACAAAAGTGCTGAGAACAGAGCTGAATTTTGTTGTTGAAGCAGTGTTGCAATCTGAGCTTAACCTCGTTGAAATTTTTTGTCACAGTGCTGGAAAGGTTCCAAGCTCCTGGCCTCAAACTGTAAACAACGCACGGATTAAGTCATGGCTTTACACAAATTATTTGGTTATCCTGTCATCTTTCCTGAGAGCTTACAATAATTCTTCGGTCCAGATCCCAGGGAAAGAAATTCCAGTTCATATATGGAAACAGAATAAAGGACAGTATAAGTTATTCTAGATATATCTGAAAATCTGTACTACTGACTGAGTTTATAAAGCATCATGCAACAAGGCACGATTAGCTTTATTTACTAAACACTCAAGTGTGATGGATCATTAGAGCAGAAACTCCATAAAAGAAAAGAGAACGAAGAAAACTGTTTAAGCATTTTGACTAGGCTTGAGGGGATAATAATGTGGTCCTCATAAAATTGCTGAAGTCAAAGCTCCTATAACAGAATTTTTCCTTTGTTCATCCAAAATGTGGCATGATACCTCAGCTGCCATTATGACCAAAATTCTATAAAAGGAAATGATAAACAACACTCTGCACAAATGTTTTCAGACAAAAATCCACTTTGTCGACTTGTTTTACACAGCTTCCACTGAGTGCCAGCACCACATCAAAGACAGCTCACTAATAAAACTTGCACACATTAACAGGATATCAAAAAGAATACTTGTTCCTTTCACATTAGGTGAATTGCTTTGATAAGTAAACACTACAATCCCAATTCCAAAAAGCTGGGACACTATAAAATGTTAATAAAACACACTTTGATGGTTTGCAATTCATTTAAACCCTATGTGTAATTTAAAATAGTGCAATCAACTGAATTGATGCCAGCAACGCTTTTCAAAAAAGTTGGCACAGGGGCATTTACCTTTGTGTTGCATCACCTCTTCTTTTAACAACACGTCTGTAAACTCTGTCCCATTCTTGACTGATAAAAGATTTCAGCTGCTTAACGGCTCAGGGTCTTCTTTGTCGTATTTTTCATTTCATTATGCACCAAATGTTTTCAATGGGTGACAAGTCAGGTTAGCACCTGGACTCTTTCACTACAGAGCCATGCTGTAGTTATACACGCAAAAAGTGGTTTGGCTTTGTCTTACTGAAATATGCAAGGTCTTCCCTGAAAAAGGCGACATGGACTTGGCAGCGTATACTGCTCCAAAACCTGTTTGTTCAGCATTAATGCTGCCTTCCCAGGTGTGTAAGCTACTCATGCCATGGGCACTTATGCATCCCCATACCATCACTGATACTGGATTTTGAACTGTGCGCTGATAACAAGCCGGGTCATCCCTCTCCCTTTTAGAGCCGAGGACGCAGTGTCCATGATTTTCAAAAACAATATCAAATTGTGATTCGTCAGACCACAGGACAGTTTTCCACTTCACCTCAGTCCATCATAAATGGGCCCGGGCCAAGGGAAGTCTCCAGCCTTTCTGGATCATTTTTATAGATGGTTTCCTTCTTGCATGGTCCAGTTTTAACCTGCATTATTCTGAAATTGTAGAACTATTTGCTCACGCAGTCTCTCACAGAGTTGTGAACATATCCCCATCTTCACTTCTGAGAGACTCAATCTCCCTGGAATGCTCTTTTTATAACCAGTCATGTTATGAACCTGTTGCAAATTAGTCTAATTAGCTGGGAGATGTTCCTCCAGGTGCTTTTTAGCATTACACAACTTTTCCAGAGTTTAGAATACCAATAAAAGGTTCAACACTTGATATGTTATATTTAAAATTGAAATGATTTGCAAACCATCAAGATCTGTTTTTATTCACATTTTACACAGCGTCCCAACTTTTGTGGAATTGGACTTGTAGTATGTACTGCAAAGTTGCTGTGTAGTAAAACGTATGAGTATAAGCTATAAGAGTTTACTTGTAATAAAAGCACATGAAGTGTCAAAGGAATGGCCATCTGGTGTAGCAAGAGATTTGGGGTGAGCGAAGGGGTAGCAAAGTAAGAAGAGGATGTGTTCCTTGATGTAGACCAGCAGGTTATCATCAGATCAATCATTACATCGCAGTTGAAGGATATGTAGCTTCCCTCAGGAATGCCATCAGCAAACTTACAGCCCCTCTGTGATTTTCAGACTAGAAAGGAGATCACAAATCTTAAACATCTCTTTTTTCTTCTCTGTTCAGCTATAAATAACCAGCACACCATGCTCTCTGGCATGCAGTACCAATGTCAGTCTGACAGGGAACAAGAAGGATGTGGGTATCATGTGTCAAGTTGGCCCATTTAAAACGGGATTGTGTAGCTGCAAAGTGTAAAAGTGATGAAAATGTGTGTTTCTGATTCACTATCAGACCACAGTGCTTTTTTTTTATATTATTAATAATGCTGCAGGAGCCAGGGATCGAACCACCAACCTTCTGACTGGTTGACAACTGCTCTACCTCCTGAGCTATAGCCGCCCCTTAGTACAAGGACTTAGTACAAGGGTATCTTTCACCACTTCCTAATTGAAACATTTTAAGAAGGGTTTTTTGCTTGCTTGTATCAAACCTGACGATGTTCACAACTATTAGCCCACTGCTGGAACAATTACAACAATATGTGTGTTTCAATGAGGCATCTCGAGAGCAAATCGTAAATTTGTCTGATTCACTTTTGTTGCTCATACTTTCACAGCCAGAACTGGCAGCTGTTTGATCACACACTCTTGACTGGCTCCATTCTCTCATTATGAAGCAGTTAGGTAAGGCTAATGAAAGAGGGCGCAGGTGTTATAGTTAGCGACGAGATCAAAGACTTTGTTTACCTAAATCACAAAAAACCCATATTTTCTTATTTACTGACAATAGTGTCCAATCATGCAGATGGTTCTGGTTTTATTTGCCCAGGTCCAAAAAAAGAGAGGTGAAAGGAATTTTGTTTGTGTTGCTCACAACATCCATGAAACAGGAAAAAGACAAACGTCCACACTTGTGGCTTCGTGTGGCTGTACTGTAGTTAGACACAATGGCACTTTGAGCTTAATACTACTGCCAGCTTGGTAACTTGTTCACATTGACAAAAGTTAGTAGGCTGATTTTATGCACTTAATGTTCATCTTTTTAGTTCAATGTGTTAGTGTGCTAACTAAACACAAAGTACAGCTGAGCCTGCTAGGAATGATATAAGTTTTGTATCCTGAGCAGAACATGAATGTCTGTCCCAAATTTTATGGCAATCCATCCAAAAGCTGTTGAAGCATTTCATTTTAAACCATAAATGTCAACCTCAGGGTATCATCAACGTAGGAGTGGGGCCATAAATGCAGTCTATCTATTAAAAAAGAGATGGACTGACTAAAAAATGAGAGTTGAAAAATTCAACAGGAACATTTCTTTCCGGAAAAAATGTCCAGGTTACTCTGGGTATTTTTTTATACATATTGTGTGAGCAACACAAATGAAATTCTATTCACATACATTGTATTGCTCATTAGACAGAAATGGTACTGTATATCTTAAAACCTGAGAAAACAAAACCAAAAGGATCTGTATTGATACATACCACCAGAGTTAAATGAGAAAATGTTTTTTCATCATGCTCTGTCAATATGCAATCATGTTCTGAACAGGAAACAGAAAATAACATGTACATCCAGACATCCAGGCAAGCCTTTTTGGAAAAACACTCTTACTGTCAACTGAGAAAAAAAACAGAGAGAGAGAGAGAGAGAGAGAGAGAGAAATCTCAGTGATCAAGTTTTGTTGCCCAATCCAAAAAAATATATGCAGTAACTGAGACAAAATGCAGCAAATGTAAAACTACTATGTTGTCGAAAAGATGTCATAACATCATGCAAACATATCAATGTGATCTTGAACTTCACAAATATTCCACTATATAAGCAACATGTTTCATCACAGAACACCTCTGACCGCAAGCCAGACAAACTCGCTAACATAGCCAAACGATTTTCTGAACCATTTTATAATGAACGCTGCATTTCCAACCTCTCACGTTTGACTCAAAACAACCGGAGCCAGCTGCAGTGGAGTAAAACCTGTGTCGTAGACGTGTTAATGAGTGGTCTCCACCTTTATTAGGTTGGCTTGTTTTGTAGAGGTCAGAGTTTCTGTCACGCAGCCTGGTTAGACTGGAATCTGGATCTCTAGTGTAAAACGGGCTAATTGACAAAGGGAATGAGCCAGAGCATATGGTTTGATTTTAACAGTGTGGGTGGTGTTTTTCTAAGCCTTACTGACAGCCCTGCCTCCTTCCGTTTCTTCTAATTTCTCCTAATTAGACTTGACCTTCACCTTAATGACCACTGACTTAGTCACACAGGGTTTGTCTGAGCTTACCGTGGGTGTGTCTCTTTGTTCACACTTGACACATGTGCAAAGATATACAGATAAAACATGGGGGAAAAGATCACACCATTGATATGGCTGTATGCATTCCTCCAGGATGTGCAATAGACAAATGGCAGGTGTTACTAATTTAACACACATACTCTCTCAGGCTCCTTTTCCTGTTGTTCCATTTACAGGATAAACACATTTCCCCATGTGAGGCATCAGTCTCTCTCACCAACAGTGTTAATAATGGTTATTAGTGGCTGCTGCACGTGCATAAGGTGACAGTGGTATGACACAACATGTTAGACATATGGTTAGTAAGGCAAGCAGTCTACTATTACTGCTACGTACTGTGTACAGGACTACAGAGTGAAGGGTTTTCTAAGGACAAAATAATAAAATAGAAAAAAAGGGTAAAATACCTACTGTTGCCACGTAACTGCATCTACAACAGAGCCAGCATTCTTCATGAACCTGAAAGTCAGAAACACAGTCATCTTTACCTGAGTGACACTTTTTCCTGAAAAACATGACTTCTTTTTTTTTAAATCATATTTTCAAAGTTGTGGCCATTAGTATAATGATAACATTCTTCCCATCAGCTTAAACGGGGATGTGGTAATACTGCAAGAACATTTAGGGCAAGAGGGCAGATAAGGCGCAATACAGATTGTCAACATATCATTATTTTACTCCAGATTTTTTGGAAAGTAGAATCAGGTGATTGATCAAAAATGTCCATTTTAACTGTACACTGCCCAAAAAAACTGCATGTGTGCACCACTATGATTAACTGGGTTCATTTTGAACCAGGAAGTGAAAAATTTGTCTAGTTTGTAATAAAGTAGGAGTAATAAATTTTCAAGAGCAAACTAAATCTATCTAGTCTCTGAGAATCCAAAGATTTACAGCTGAGAACTGGTTTTCCTCCTCAGGCTATTGAGGTTGGCAGATTAAATAATAGTCAGGAGGAAAACATATTGTGTAAGTGGAAAGGGAGTCTCATCTTCTTTTGTACTTCAAAAATCATACATTTTTGCAGCAATTTGGATCTGGTTAATGTCAACTTGCGGTGTCTAGTATGTATCTATGTATGTATGATACAATAAAATATACTGGATTTTAAAACATTCCTATCTGTTATAATTCTAACCTTTATTTTCACTTGACACTAATTTTTTTTAGGTAATATGGCAAATCTGCAAAACACAAATTTAAAGGCTAACTTGTGAAGAGGAGATTAGGATGGCTAGCGCTGTTCCTTCCATTATATATATTTATGTTAAAAACACACTTTTTCAGAATTACTTTCTCTTGCATGGGTCATTTTTCCATTTTAACTTTCTTTCTACTTACTTTACTTCAGTAATTCATACCTTTCTTGTCATTATTACTATATCAATTCCACGTTTAATTTTTATCAATCAGATAATTTCTCTTATGTCAGACTTATGTCTCATGTCTTTGTAAAGTACTTTGTAACCAGTTTTTGAAAGTACTCTATATTTGAAATAATTGTTGCCATTATTATTATTACCACAAGTTTTGTAAAACTGTAAATAGCACTCGAAGTTTTTTTTTTTTTGCTGTTCCTGTACGTGTAGAGTTTACCCTCAGTTAGTTAAATACAATGTCCAAACATCCCTTGAGGACACAGAAACTGTTGTGAACCCAGTGTACCTTTGAAAGGACCCATCCTGTACACAAACTCAACATGTACACAGTCCCTCCTGCTGTCTGCCTTCCTCCTCCTGAGCGTTTGCATCCGTATGTGTGTGTGTGTGTGTGTGTGTAAATCCTAGTCTACCTGACCCAAATCACTCCATATTTGGGGGTAGCAGCTTGTCAGGCATGCCCAAATGTGTGTCTCTAAACTTTCACCGCGCTGGCTTGTTTAGTCTGTCCAGCTCTGATATTTGGACTGTTGAGTGCCAGTGTCTAATTCATCTTATTTCCTGAGAGCAGCAGAGTAGTTGGGCTGTCAAACACAAGAGCCAGCCCCTCGTAACAGTGTCAAACACACAAGAATCACCCCTTCGTTTAATGTGTCACCCGTGACCTGCAGATACTCCAGGCCCTCTCCTCTTCATCCTCTCACTCCTCCTCCTCCTTCTCACAACTCATCTTCCACATCCTCCCTTTCCTCCGAGTCCATTGCTCATCAATCAGTCTGAACTGTACAGTACACGTACACACATTGGTGCACACAAACACACACCTTTTGCTTAGGAGTAAATTTGAGCTGTCAGTACTTGGTGAGATAAACAGCAGTTCCTAATAGTCTCGCTGATGTAAGTAGTTCAAGTACATAGTAAAGGGAGACACATATCAAATTACTCTCTCTCATGTGTCTTCCAACTTCCTGTCAAAACGTGTGTGGGACATTCAGACATTAGACTGTTCATGTGCGTGTACCAGCACACACACTCATATTTTTTAGCACACAGTATTTTAACTTCATGGACGATATCGGCTAAATGGTTAGCAGTTGCCGGATTGCTTAAGAAATCCAGAACTGTACAATCAACTTCTGTCACTTCTAATTGTCTTGTTAGCTGTGTAAAAATAAAATCTGCTAAATCTGTGGTGACAGACTGTTAGAGCACTAATTACAGCTTCCTTTCATCCACCCACAACAGACAGTAGATGTTGGTGATTACTGCCTAGGACCAACTCTAACCCGTCTACTTGAAAATCTGTTTACTGAAATGTATCATAGTGTTTCATTCATTCACCAGTGGCAATAAGTAAAATCTATTAGACCCTGCTGTGGACACAATATTATCAATTTTGTAAGTCCAACTTTCATTTTGACATGTTGAATACTGAATATTGAATACCTAATGAGGTGTTTAATCTTTAAATTAATCTGTTTGGCATCTATATAGCATTGGAACATAGTATATAAACATTGAATGATTGTTTACAACACACTATAACATGGAAATTCAATGTTTATTAATATTCAATATTTGTCGATTAAAACGTCTCAATTGAAAACATTTCGTATTATTACATCTGTATTTCACTATATTGCCATTCATTACCTGTTTATACATACGTTATCAGCTGTTTATACACAATTCTAAATTCACGTTTTATGTTCTGGATAGTACTGAGGTTTTTTTATTTAGGAAAAAGAAAACATCTTGCCATAAAGTTACACTCGATTTGGATTGTCAGAGTTGTATATCCATCCACGTTTGATTTTCAATCTGTGTTTGTTGTACAGGGCCACTGCCGCATCCATTTTAGTCAAGTTTGTTTCCATTTCAACAGACAGAGAAGCTGAGAGAACCTTAACTTTTTCAGAAGTGATGAATATGTTTGAGAGATACTGTCTTCTATGTGGTTAATAGCACTGACAAAGCATTTTTTAAATCTAAGACAGACTAAGGCAGGCAGAAACACTCAAACTTACAAAAGAAGGCTGAATACCTACATCCAATGTCTGACACACAGTTAATCTCAGGATTGTGGTTAATTAACATAATTTGGGTGTAATTAGTTCTTTTGTCACATAGAAATTCAGCCAAAAGACATTTTTTCATGTGCATCTGTGCATCAATTTCTGAAGTTGACATTTTATTTTGAAAACACCAGTAATTCACAAGAAAACAGATATCTGCATTCAGAGTACAATTTGTGGCTCAGACACCATACCAATTTTATACCCTAAATGAATCATTTAAAAAAAGAAAAACTTTTTTTTCATCTTAGATCTTTAAGTCTTGATAGTTTTAAGACTTGTACCAGATTGAATTAACAAATCATGTATGTATTGCATTAATACTGAGCATTTTTCAAAGATTTGTTCCAATGTCATTGGAAGCCATTACAGCTTTTCTATTGAAGTTACATTGGGATTACATTTGATATTAAAAAAACATAATAGCAAATTGATATGTTTTGGTATATTGGTTTGTATTGTTTTTTCTACTGTTTCTTTTTCAAAAAACATTGCTAAACTGAATATAATTTTTGTTGAGAGGAGACATAGATCTCAAATGGTTTGAACAAGGAAGTACATGACCATGTGGCAATAATGGAACTTTAAGGCAAAGTTCAAAGCAAAGTTAATGTTCAATACGACAGTAGCATTACAGTGAGTAGGTCTCAGGTCTCTTTAAGTTGGTTTTCATATTGACCCGAATAGAAACAGTCCAGAAGAAATTAGTCTAAAAAAAACTTGTGTTTGCATTAGACAATGGTAAAGTATTATAATAAAAAACGCCTATGTCTTACTTTGCAGTAAAAGTATGACTACAAAGTATGCCCTTACAATGTCAGGACAGGCTGCAGTTGGAGTATAAGAAGCTTGTGGAGCTCCTGTGTAAAACCAGCAGGTGGGACTTTGTGCCGTCACATTATCAATCAGATGACACTTTATTTAGGCAGACATGGTATAACTGGAGCTGAGACCCTGAAACCTGCAGAGTGGAGATCCATAAACACTCAACATTACTAAAATGTGTGTGTATGTGTGCATTAAACACAGTAAAAGTATCAAACCGCGGCAGCATACTTTCCACTACCTTCCCCCCCTTTTTTCCCTAACAAGGACAGGAATCCTGCCCAATCACTGTTTTACTTGCTGACTCACCCATCCAGCAGCAGGATGGCGTTCTTCCGGGGTCGTCCTGCATTGGGGCCGTAGAGGTGAGCTCGGTGGTAGTAGCGCACAGACTGCAGCAGCGTCCGCAGCTTGGTGTAGTCCTGAGCTAACTGGGTGCTGTTGACCGCGCGACCCACCATGCTGCGGTAGGCATTAGGCTCTGGGAAGAGGAGATACAGTACACTGAGCCCGACAGATAGAGTTTACACAAGCAACAGTGGGGAGGAGGCACAGAATATTGTTGTTGTTGTAGTCTGATCTTGCTCTCCTAGAGAGTATCCAAGAGCCAGTAGAAAAAGGGATAATTGGGCAATTCGCAGTAATACAGACAGATGGACTCGGTGTCAGGGGAACAGTCCAAGCACACAGGGTGGCCTTGCAGAATCAGTAAAACAAAGAAAGTGAGGGAAACTATAATGAGGAAAACCAAACTTTTGCAGGCCCACTGCTGTTTAATCGCTCTACTGAGGAGCATAGAGATTATATCGTTACTGGTTGAGTTTGAGCTTTACCATAAATCTTTTAATATTTCTGTTCTGTGTGTGTGTGTGTAGCTGTGTTTGTACTGCATTCCTGAAAACTATAATGAGAATATAATCTGCAATGTCTGGGTGATTTACTTGAATATTTACTTTTGCCATGGTCCCAGTCCTCATCAATTTTTTTCACATGGTCCAATCAATGGATTTTGCATGGTACTTACAGGCTTAGGCTGAAATAAAAGTTTCTATTGTGGGCTTATTAGAGATGAAATGAAATGAAAATATGAAGTGATGTGCAGCAGGGAAACACAGGGCTCTGTGTGCACTGCAGCTCCCAAGGAACACAGATGGTTAGGATGACATGAGGACTAGCAGTTCTTTCATCCTTGAATGAACCCTCGTCTTAACCCGTAACTGCTCGAGTGCTAAGGTTTTCAGTGAGCTGCAGGAACAACAACTCACCAGTTTTAGAACTGGTTAAGTTAGAATCTGTTTTGTGTTTATTCAGGCTTTATGTAATGTTGGAAATGGTTTAGGGATGAGGTTAAAACTGGTGTTGACATTCAGTTTGCTTGGTTGAGGTTAGAGAAACAAATTAAAAGGGGTTTAATCTAAAACTGCTGATTCAATAATACTGTATATGTAAAATTTTGGGTTGCAGAGAAAGTTAGTAAATAGGAATTGCAAAATGTCTTTTGCAATGTCTCACTTTTAGTGTTAGCGCAGTAAGAAAGCACATCAAGTGGAGGAATCTCAAAACTGTAGATCAATATCATCAAGACTTAAGTCCAGCATGGTGTGTAGCTGTACTGACCATTGCCCAGCTCCCAGGAGATGTTGTACTTCTTGCCAGCACCATATTTGAGGAGGCTCAGGGTGGAGGAGGTGTTCCAGGAGTTGTCCGGGTTTCTGTGCAGTGAGTTGAGCCCCAGGATCAGGTGCAGACCAGCACAATCAGCAAAGTTGTACAGTTTGTCTAAAGACCTGGCTGGGAGAAACCCACAAAGCAGTTGTAACTTTGATTCTTTTTATGCACCTGGAATCACACGACCATATGAACATGATGTAGGCCATGTGGTATTCATTGATTTACCGATTCTCATGTCTATGTACTGTAGGAATCCTCTTCTATTGTTCTACAACTGTATCTGGAATCAATCAATGGTTGATGCTCTCTGCACCATAACCACCTTTATTTGCAGCTATCTTTGTTTTCTTGTGTAATTGAAGGAAATACCGCTGAACAGCTTTTTTCACTTCTGAGTACAAACTGAAATGTTTTTATTGTGACTGTGGTGCTGAGCACAATATGAAGCCTCACTGTATTAGCAACTAATAGAAAACATAATGCAACTAACTGTATATCTTAAGAGGGTCATCAAGTTCATCAGCAACAAGTTCTTGCTGAGAAAGAGTAAAAAAAAGTCACCAAATGAAAAAGAAATGTCATTGGAAAAACACTGGGTTTTTCCATTTAAACAAACAAACTCTTTCCCATGTGACTCTTAAAAAGGGTTGCCCGTTCTAAATTTTTCAACCTCAGTAAATTGTAAAATATACATGTAGCAAAGGAGATTACATTTCACAGTAGTAATGTGTATGGAAACTTTGCGTGTCCTGCATCTTGGATAAACTGCAAGCTACTGCTGGGATTTGTTCTAACGGCAGTTGTTGTGTGCCAGGTACTGAACTTTGTATTTGTGCATGTGTGTCCATATGCACACACGACAGCAGAGCCTCGTCTTTAACAACATTCAGTGAGAATCCAGGCAGACTGATTTTCCCATCATGGACTCCTGTGGTGATGCGCTCCTCAAAACAGTGAGCACAGAACGGCTCTGTTCTTCTGTAGCTGACTGCTCACTCAGGTTTATGTCTGCTGTCTCCATCAAAACACGCTATTCTCACTGGGCAGTATGGGATGAGGGCCTACAACAGATGTTGGCATATGGTGAGAGTGCCAAAAGTGTTTGTTTATACTCTAATGTGCGACTGCAGGCTGCTCCTGGATACCTCGGGCTCTTGTTTTGAAATTTAATCTGTTTGGAGTAATTTCATTAACGTAAATATTACCCTGAACTCCGACCCTTACTTCCTAGGTTCAACAGGAAACAGATGAAGATTGTATGCCGGTCTGGCTCTGCCTACAATTTGGCCTCAACTGTGGGTTTGGCACCAGCTCAGCTTGCCAACTGATTGCTCGGTCCAATGTGGACTGAAGACAAAAGCCAAGCAGAGCAGGGTGCATGCAAGGTTATTGTTCTGGATGCATGTCGAGCTGTTATGAGCATGTGAAAGGTGTGAGGTTCACTATTATTCTAATATTTAATAAATGGATGTTAGACATCTGCCAACGTCAGAGTCAGAATATATTTGAGCAGTGAACAATGCTTATGAAGTCACGCTTCAGCTCAAATATGTTTTTTGCTTCAGCATTTACTGTAAGCCTTTATTTCCAATAGAGCAGTGGTTACATATAATCCACAGAGCAAATAGAGAGAACAGAACCATTGCTTGTTGCACCTGGCATTAATTTCGCTTTCCAGCAACGGCAGGACAAAGCCTGGAAAAAAATGCTAGCAGTAACAATGCTTTTATTACACACAGCGTTCGTCAGGAGTGTATTTCTCCTGAGTAAACTGTCTGTTCTCCATCTCATTAATAACCACCAATAACGTTATTATCATAACCGCTATTATCATGACTATTCCCTCTGTGGTTAAATCCGAGTAGTGTCTGTTTTCAGGAGCGGAGTTGAGGGCAACAGGACAGAGAAAGTAGCGCCAGATGTGGCTGTCAGGATGAGTGATTCCAGGCCTTTCCTCACCTGAGATCTGAGCAGCAGGCGACCAGCCCTGCTCTAAGACACAGCTAGCAGCCCTGCACACACACCGTAAAAGACATCATGAGAAGCATCAGGTTGCTAAAAATATAGCTTCTCTGTTGGTAGGTCTAGGAGCAGCATGTATGATCAAATAAATGTCTACGTGTTTATGTGTCAGCTTGGTTTCTGGGGAATTTTACTACTGATTCGTCTTAACCAGCGTCAGACTTTGAAATTTAAAGGCACATTGAATGATTGAAAAATTCTGCACTCACACTTAACTTGGTTTTGTTGTTGTTTTTTTTGCTTAACAAATATATATTATCAAAAGTGACTCAAAAGTATGACATTATTTTGAGGATTTTGTTTTGTTTATTTTTTTAATATCAACTGAACTAACAGCTATAAATGCATCAATTATTATATGTCATAGATTGAGCTGAAAAGACTAGCTGATTGACAGAAAACTAATCAGCAAATATTTTGACAATTAAATGTAATTAATTGTTTAAGCAAATTTAAAGCAAAAAAAAAAAAAAGTTAAAGAAATGACAAACATTCCAGCTTGTTAAATGGCACAATTTGCTGCTCTTCTTTGTGTGGGTATATTACATAATATGTCATATTATAGTAGTAGATTGAACATCTTTGAGTGTTGGACATTTGGTGTATTTAAAGATGTTGTGCTTTGTGTACTTTTCACAGGCTAAATAGTTAAACATTTAATCAAAAAAAGGTCAGCAGATAAATCCATGAAACAAAAATAATGATTGGTTTCTGCTCATTTTAATGGTGTATTTAGCTGTCATTAAGGGAAGCTGGGACATACTTTAGCTTAGCTACCTAGCCACAGCTTTGTCTGTTTTCCTGGGAACACTTTATCCTGTGAATGCTGGTTAATCCTCATTTAGCCTGCTGGTGAGCAGTTACCACAGTTTCTGTTTCGGCTGCATTCACTAACAACAGCTACTAGCCCGAGGAGGATGTATAGCATTACTAGCCAAGCTCTCATTTATCGCCTGACAAGAGCAAGGCATCAGATGCTTTCTTCCAGAGAGAAAGGGATGCTGGGTAAATCCACCCTCCTGGTGTCAGGAAATCTGCAGATCACTAAGGCCAAACATGAAAGAGCTCCTATATAGACACTAGAAAGCCCTGAAGCTAACAAATCTGTGATCTCAGCCAGACAAAATGACATTACCAAGACACCGTGAATATGTGCGCGTATGCACATACATATCATGTGTGTGTGTGTGTTTGTGTGTGGTGTGAGCCGCTTTGACTCACTATCACATCTGTGTAATGCTGAAAAGGAGAAATGAAGCAGGACTCAATGAAAAATGGAGATAAATGGCAAATCTAGGGTGAAATAACAGCACTTACAGTTACTAGACTATAACTTGCCACATGGGAATAATACAAATGATGTATTGTCTCACAAACAAATATAGGCAATCCATCAAGCCAACATGAAATTGTCTTTACTTCTGTTAGAAGTATCAGGCCAATAACAAATGGTGCTCATCACATGACATTGAAGAACTTATCTTAGTCAACATTATAATTCAGTTTGCTGTGACAATTTCTCACATTGTAATATGGTTTAAAATGGGACAAAAATCAGAATTGCCCACAACACAATGAAGGCCTGTGTAAGAGGTCAGACTTTACTGTACTCACTCAGCTACAAACTTCTCTTTTATCTTACAAACAGTCCAGCCAGAGACAAGCGGAACAAACCCAGCAATCTGTGCGTGCATGCGTATGTGTGTGTATGTGCCTGTGTGTGTGCGTGCGTTGGCGTGCCTTTGTGTGTTTGTGTGTAGCGGAAAGAGTGGGGTCTGGATATTGTCAAGCTGTCTATCTGATAGAAAAGCCAGTTCTGTGAAGCAGAGAGGCCGGCAGCATCAGTCAGTGCTATGCCTCATTTCTGCAGCTCTGCATATTCCCTCAAACACGGAGGTACACACAGGTCTATGTACACTGGGTCTGTATGCACTCACACAAACAGTGTTTTCTGGTTCATATACCACCCACACAAGCCAGACACCCACCTAAGTTTCCAATGAACACTTTTCTCTATGGTGGCACCTTTATTGAGTTACTGTGGGCTGACAAGACAGGTGGATTTTTACATGACAGTCTCTACTAGTGCAGCTTTAAAATGTGATTTGTTTTACTTTTAAGCTGCAAGAATCACTTAAATATATCGTAAGACCTGCTTTGGAAAGTCTTCAAATTGAAAAACGGCTTCAGTTCACTAAGTTATGTAAAGCAGGTTCAGAAGAGGAGGACACATTTTAAAATTGTAAGGAGTTTTTTGTTTCCAATCAGTTTTTATCTTACAATAAAATGAGCTGTCAGTGATTTCTCCTTGATTTCTTGTGGCATGGATTACACCTCATTTGTACAAGCAACAGCCAAATAAATAACAGTAAATGCTTGAACTAAAGCGTCAGTGAAATGAACAGTTTTTTAGTTAAATTGAAATATATTTATATCTAAATTTATATATTAAAAAAATATTATATATTTCAGTATTTTGATTTGTCAGTTTAGAGAATGGGTCTTTATTCATGAGAGAGAATAAGTCAGACACAGTCACCTTAAAACTGCTCTCGGACAGTTTTAGCTGGAAGCACAAGTTATATTAATAAGTGAACTGGCATCCATTCAAGCTTGCTTTGTGAAATATCCCTCTTTGTACTCAGAGAAAAGTGAATGCAGCCCACAGCTCCGCACAGGGAGCAAACATCATGTTTGTGCACTTCCTGTCTAATTCGGGTGATTTGTGAAAACAATTCTTGTTTTAGGCTTCAAAATCTCAGTTTAGAAATGCTAATATATTCCTACATTCCCCATTGTTTTCCCTTTGGGAGAGAAAATTAGGGGCACAGCACCAACTTTGTTTTCTGTCCCTGGTTATATTCAATACAGAAATATAATGACTTACTGCCAGACACAGCTTACTGCCACAGCAAATGTGAAATCTGAATGTTTAGTCCCATCAAAGTTAGTCTGGAAGCACACACACACACTCTCTGTCACATGTATGTGGTATGTACACACACACAAACACAAACACACATACACAAACACACACACACACAATGACTTGAGTTGAGTTCTGGCTTGCTTTAAAAGCCAAATCAAATCTGACTCCTCAAGAGAAATGTGCAGACAGGGGTGAAGGCTAGAGAAATTAATTCTGAGCCTTTTTTCCTGTTTATGGATACAATGTGTTTTTCATATGTGAAGATGCACATGTTGCTCCAGACCTCTTACAAATGCACCAGAAGTGTCCGCATTGCTCATGAACATAATCTAAAGACACCTTCAAATAGAGACAACTGCTGACAATTTCATTCTTTGAGCATTACTAAGACCTGACTCTGAGGGGAAAAGATGTGTAAGAAATGTTGACATGTGCAGAGCAATGAACATGCAAGAGCGGAGATGCTCGTAATTTTCTTTGTCATCACACTTTTCATCGGCTTGAAAGTGTGCAGTGAAACAAATACGAGCACACACACACACACACACACACACACACACACACACACACACACACACACAATCTACACTGGCTTTGTGAACTCACTGGGGAAAGCATGGCCGAGATGGCTACTCTCAGACTGTTCCATCCATTAAATAGTTCGTAACATGGGGACAATTGTTGATGACGGTATTTGAGGTTTTACCAGATGGACTGAAGAGTAATTTAACATTTATACTAAACGCACACCACATGCACACATGCAGTTGCAGACAAACAGCATGACCAGTCATGATAGATTTGGAAGTAAACTGTTAAAATATCCATGAAAACCCAAGGACGGCACACTTATCATCAGTTCCATCATGGCTTCAGTCTCTACTCTCCACCAGCTTCATTGATTGTCGAACAACTCTCTGCCTTCTGTTTCTCATTGGACCAGTTCCTCCACTAACCAGATCCTCTGAGGCTGTGGAACAAGACTGAGAGGAACAAGACAACACTGTGACTGAGTCAAGGTCATCTCGAGACTGACGTTTCCAATTCGTAATTTTTTTAAAAGACAGTCAAAAGTTAAAGAACAGCTATCTATGCAGTTTGATCAGTCATCCATATCAGTCAAAGCTAGACCAGTATACTGTTACGGTTGCTGTATTGAAAGCTATTAAATGCGGTGGTTTGCTATTTTCGCATGATGTATCCGCGACTTATCCTGACGTTAACTTGACACTGCATGTTAGGGTTGCGCACATGGAGAAATGTGGTTCCAATATAGTGCGAGTCTGCGCTGCTCCACCAGCATGTTGCACAGAACCAAAAGCCTCCATGTTTACACACACACACATCTCCACATGGACTCTTCTTTCATACAGGGTGGCTCCACTCCAGCAAAACCATTCAGGTCAAACCACTTTTGTATTTTGGAAGAATGCTAGATATGTGGTGGGCACCTGTTTTCAATTCTGTTAGTAAAGGGGGAACGATGTGTGTGTGCAAGCGCGTTTGTGGAAGCAAGAGTGTGAGGGAGAGATTACCTCAATCTGTGAATTTGCTGTGACTAGACTGGGGTGTGGCCTTCTTCTGTGTACCAATTGTAAGGACATGCAGAGCAAGAGCTGGTGAGTAAGATGACTGGTATGTTAACATTGTGTGGTCGTGATACCAGAATTTTAAACTTCAATACAATACTAGTATTAACAAAGGATTAATACCATGGCAAAAAGTCCTAGGCAAAATAGGATGTTTTTTTTCACACAGTACAGGTGTTAGATATGAAAATATTCTGGCTCTACACACTGTCGTCCCACACTGCTTCTCTGATGCCCAACCATCGCTTCTTGAATAACAGTAACAGGTAGCTCACTAGCTGATATCCATTTGTGTAGTGCAACAGGCGAAGGTTTAGAACCAGTTTATTTCCTTCCCCGCTGTGCCACCTGTGCAGCCCTGGATTAAAAACATGTAAGTAATAGAGATCGGTGGTTTTGAACACGCGGTATCGTAAAAGTATCAAAGTATCGATGCTTTTGACAACCTTATGTGAGCATATACTGTTCTCAATGTAAAGTACATCCACTCGATGCTGCTCCGTGTGTGTGTGTGTGTGTGTTCCATCCTAGGCTGCAGCAGACAACAAATCAAAGACAGAGGAGTGGACAAAATAACATCAACTGCCTTTCATTGGCTTTGGGCCATGTAACTCAAACCACTTGTTAGGGGAAGAGGGTGTGAGGGACATGTGTATGGGGTGTGAGTGGTTTTCACATCTGTTTGGCAATGTCTGCTGTCTATCACTCCCTAATGGGAAAAGCACGCTTTTTAGATACTAATGACCTCACTGTGTTTGGCTTGTAAAGAAACAAGGTGTGTGGAAGTATTTGTTGCCCAGGAGAGAAACATCCGCATATCTCTTATCTTTTTTAGCATTGTGGAGCTACCTACAAATATACCCATATACAACCATGGGAGAAGGAAATTAACAGTCACAAGCCAAAACTGATTATGAATCATCCTGTTACTACGAAGTGACAGGCTGTTTAGTAACTCATGAATCTAACTGACAGTTTATCTCTGTCAAAGGAAAACAAATCTCTGTGGAAGGAAGTTACTGTTAATATCATTTTATTATTGATAGGAAGTATAAACTAAAACAGGTGTACTGATTATAAAGGCTCCTTAAGCAATTTAAGCCTCTGCGTAGGCGGTCCAGTGTAAATGATTGACAGCTGAGCCGGCTTTTTTTGCACAGACAAAATGTAAACACACTTTAACTGTAGCTCACAAGCCAACAAGAGACAGTATTTTGTTAGCAGTGGTGTTGAGGAATAAGGACTACACCATTTACCATTTAAACGTAACATTCTAAAATGTTACCTAATATCTAATAGTTATATCAGAAAGAATCAGCACCAACTGACAGACATAGTGAACATAGCATTTAGCAATTAAAGATTTTGCTGTTTTTCTCAGAAAATGAATATTGGATTAATGCTAATGTTGCTCCATGTCTGTGTAAGTAAACAACTGTTTGCCATGACAACTTTAATATTCCATTACACCAGACTGGGTTTGATGCGCCCTATGTGTCAGGCTATGAATGCTTCAATAGACCTATTCTCAAACACCGCCTGAGGACAGCTACTAAGATTTTTGATGACTGCGTAAACGGTTAATGAGTTGCATTAGTAGCACCCCTAGTGGACGATTTTTCAGGTTACATTTTAGGTTCTTATGTGGACATATCCTGCAAGTTTTGTGGTGACTGGCCCAGTGGTTGTTTATTTTGGTCTTTTTATGTGCTGAACCACACATTGGCAATATCCTGGAAGTAAAAAAAAAAGATATGAACAAACTTTAACCAAACTTTTTTTAAGCTAGGTAATGATCCACAGACAATTCTATAGCAATCAGACACTGTCAACCACGAGATAATAAGGATTTTTGCCTAACTTGACTGAGAAACAAAGACATTCTGACAAGCACATACAGGTGAAAGGACCTGTACAGTTACTTATCAAGCAGATCTGTATGTTGCAGTATGAAAAAACATAGATGTCAAAACTTGATGTAAAGAGAAGACTTTCGAGCTCTTGAAAATGCATTTGTAGACCACATAAAACAAAAAGTCCAGCAGATGGTGTTTGAACAGTATAATTTTAGCATTGCTGTGTTTGCAGCATCACCTTGAACATATAAAATCTGATCACTGCGTTGCCATTTTTATGGTAAAGCTGTTAAAGATGGGGGCGTAAGAACCACACCTGACTTTTTACAACCAGAGATTAGTAACACTGTCACTTCCAAAGAGGGCGGCTGTAAAGCTTCCACCTCTTATCCGGTTAGCCATCTAGACACACACCTCTGCTGATGCTGTAATTGAGCTCTGATTGCTTTGTAATTGTAGAGAAACAAGACTCCTGCAGGCAGATAGAGCGAAACAAAAGGGCGACTAGCCCAGGGCTTCACTGCCCCTGAACCATCAAAGAGTTTGGACTTAAAGTAATGTCTGCAGCCCTTCCCACGAAACACCTGCTTCGGCTGCAAACACAGTACAGATCACTGATTACTCATCCACACGACAAACATTTTTAGGTTCTTAACCAATGCCTGTTTTAACACCTTGGAATTCATTATGTTCAAAAACTATAAGAACCTAAACCAAGGGAAAACATAACATTTGTGTTGGGGTACTTAAGACATCTGCTACATTCCCAGCTCAAGAAGGGTATCTTTGATCCCAGCCCGTGTGATGGATGAGGGTTATGAAGACCAGATCCCGAGCAGGGCAGCAAAGCAAACACACGGTGTCCCAGACTCCATTTCACTGTGAGAATAATCACCATAATCACAGCAATCATCTTCCACTCTCAAACTATATCCACACACATTACTTATGCTTCAGTTAAACTGGAGTCTGTCTTCAGCTGAATGAGCAGAGCCAGATTAAACAGTTACCGAATCGCCTGCTTGCACTGCAACAGTTTATCAGTAATTATACATTTATAATATCAGATAGTGAGAAAAGTTACAAAATGTTTTTAAGAATGTTAATATTTAGTGTATTGACCACACTGTCCGTGTAGACTATGATTAATTTTATAACTTAAATATAATGACTGACAATTAAGCAAATTAAATATAATTGCATGAGTGATCGAACAACATTTTATAAATTTATATCATCATTTCATAATTATCCTTGGACAACAAGTATAGAGATGCGGCCAAACGTTTGGCAATGACTTTAAGCCAAGAAAATACTTTACACGCAGTCCCTTAAGATGTAAAAGAGCCAGATTTTTAAATTTAAGTTTCTTAATGTGTGACTCATTCTTCTGATGCATATGCATGTAATAAAGGCTTGTAAAAGTATTAATGCAAAGCCTGCTGCTTTACCACAGTTTAGGATGATCAAAGAACAACTTTCAAGGCAACATAGCTCATGTAAGAAGAAAGGAAAAGGATGATCACAGTTCCTGCTGGCCAGTGCAGGACGAACACTACAGGGGGCATCTGCCTAAGCCAGGCAATCAGTCTCTCCTCCCATAACTCTTAACTTTTAAGTCCCATTTGAGTTTCTGCAGCAACCTGTTATGACAAAGCTGGGACTTGTCCCAGCACCATGATGGATTTTCCTGCCAGATGTTTATGGAGAAAGAGAACGGGATTTTTTCCAACCATTCACCTTACCAAATATCTCCCAAAGTCTCAAAACTGTCTTCGCATCAGTATTGCCCTTTGTGTGGAAGTCCTGAAGCTGCATTATAAGAATCTGAGCCCATTTACACATTAGAAAACTTTTTTTTCTCCCACCATTTGTACTTTTCATCTTCACTAAGACATGCTGGCAGATGATTGCCTGCATGTGAGATTTTGATTTGTTTCTTTTTATTTTGTTTTGGTTTAATAGTTTGTTTAGAAGTTTGATGGTGGGAAAAAAAATTACATTCTGCCTCAGTGCTTTAACACGTGCAGTGTTTCCAACTGATGCAAAAACCATATTGGACTTCAGTTTTACAAATAAATACCACTTCACATCCACTGTGGGAAACCTCAAAAACACACTGATCTGTCCAATTGTTCTGACCAATAATACCAGTATAGGATAGTATAGTATAGGATGATCACTTTTTTCTCCATCAAAGAAACGCTTTAAAACCTTGAGCTATATGTAAAAAAATATATATATATTTCGGGATTATGGAGGTCCTCTACTTTCTGTGTACTTCTTCTCTGTTTACATTCTACAGCAGTTTGGACTAATTAAAGTCTCTATCTATCTGACTAAAGCAAAATCCACAGACTAGAAGCATTACATGGACATTGAGCAAGTCTGTAAAAGAAGTAAACAGAAATATTTCAGATGACGACAGGCTGTTTATGTACGAGTCAGTTTATGCAGATTAAAGAATTTTAGTCAGTGCAGAGAAACTGGTTCACATCTGGTGAGAGTAAGATGTTAAGGTTACATCTGAAGAATTTCAAAAATGTTTCATGTTCAGAGGATTATGAAGATGAAAAGGCAAAGCGTACTATGACATCATCCATATCTACTCTCAAACACTGTTAAACACAGGAGACATTTGTAGACTGTGTCAGCTGACACAAACATCAGAATCACCTGAATCAAGCAGATTATTCAAGATTTTTATATTTACAATGCTCTTTGTGAGTTTAACTGTCATTGTATAAATAAATATGCATGAAGACTTTGGATTAGACAGCACTAACTACTAAATTCACCCATGACAAATGTAAGTCTAAAACATCTTGTCTCACTCTTACTTTCCTACAAACAATAAATGGCAATTTACAACTTTTGCCAGTGTACCTGGTGCAAAACAGCTCTCTTATTTTGAAAATCATACCTGAAAGCTACAAAACAGTAGGCCACAATAGAGCTATGGTGTAAATAATTGTAAATCTTTTAAAAAAACAAGCAGGAGATATCAGTTGTCTGGCATTACAACAGAATCATCTGCGGCATCACTTTAGTGTTGAGGTGCTAAACTTGGTGTAAATGTATAGGAGTTCTCCTTGGCTTGGCTTGGGTCCCATGTCTTTTCTGGACGTACAGTGGAGGATTTTGCAGGCACTGAAGAGAACAAGTGACGTACAACCAAGCTGTTAGTGGGGCATGCTGGCTGCATCAGATCCCGAGTTGCCTACTCTGCCAGTGGACGGACCAGACCAAGCCAAACCAGCCAAACATCTGCTCCTGGTTAGAGGTGTTGGCTCCTGCCACTCACAGCAGAGGTTCAAAACCTCAGGGAAAGGTTTCACTTGGCCTCTTCTTGCCTGGGCCACTGCAAGCAGTCCTGTATGCTCCCTAAGGGAAAGCAGGTCTGAGGAAAATACCACCGAAAATTCAATTCCACTTTTCCTTTCCGTGCTTCACTCCCCTGACCGAGGCAAATTTCATTACACACTTATGGACTCATAAAATTCCTTCAATAACATAGCGCTGTGTCTTGCACAGCAGAGTTCCTTCAGAATCAAACAGCTTCGGAGTAAAAGGCCATGGAAGGCAACCAGCTATGAGAGGTGAAGTGCCTCAACCCGAGTCCAGTCCAGACTTTCTTTCTTTCTTCAAAACCTTCAAACCTTTTTTACGTCTTTTTTTATTTCATTATGACACATAAACAACTGTGTATTGCAGTTAAGACATAAATTAAATATGTATTAAATGTGTTGCACTGCTTAAGTGATGAAAGCCCATAAAATAGCTTACATATTTTCTCTGTCATTTTGTAACCATACATCAGCCGACATCTAATAAAATGTCCAAATAAAAACCCAAGGCACCAATTACTGGATACTTAAGCCAATTAACAAAAACAGAAACAAAAGGAGACTTTGGCAAATGAGAGAGAAAACAATTTGGTCACACATCTAACATTAAGCTTCCCTTACCCCTCTAATGAGCCAATAACCTTTTCAGAGGTGACTGATCTTAAGATGTAGCCAAACCGCTATCTGTTGTTAAAAGTAGGTTACCATCCTAACAGCCAAGCAAAAACTGGCTTCCATATGTGTCCGTCCACATTTCTAGCATTCTTTTAAAGATTTACAAACAAACAAATATTCAGGCTCAGACACAGACGTGGTCTCTGACTTAAAGACTTATTCAAAGCTGTGTTGGACCAAAAAAGAAAACAAAACACGCCATGCTTCTCTCACTTCGGTTTATAGCATTTTTCAACTAAAAACAAGTGTAAACAAAAAGCCACACTGTGATCCATTACTACCTAAAGCTGTTCAGTGCATCTTTCACAATAAACAAATGCAAAAGCTTTCAAGGAGACAATGGTGCTACAATAAGCTATGATTATATATTCTCCAGAGCCAGCAACATTGTAGTAAGTGGTTTGCATATTACCACTTTAAATAGACATGGTATGAATATCAGAGTATGAATATCTTGGTATCCGGCTCGATCATATAGTTAGATTTCATTTTCACATTGACACACTTGTCAGTGAGCTTCAACAAAAATTGGATACTTGTGCAGACACAGAGCTCATTTTTCCCTGCTCAGTGGGAAACGGATAACTGAGGCCGTCCTAGATTCGGTTCATCATTCCACCCTATGATTCATTCACCAGTGGTAGTTATTCTACTTCTCATCATTTTATCTTTTATAAAAAGGTTGTGTGGGCATCTCTAATAGTAAGATGTGACTGGTATTGGTTTCTATTTACTCAAAAAGTCCTAATGGTAGCAAGCCATCATACATCATTTCCTTATAAACTAGTCACATAGTCACTCTTTGGCCTGTTCAAATGTCTGGCTCGTGCTTGAAAACAAATTATGCAAACACTGAATTTGGGGAAACTGCTTTAAGATTTTGAGCTGCACCATTTAGAACATTTTCAACACACATAAAACCATGATTGCAAACTATTCCATTCTTGCATGTAAATGTGTTTTACATGTGTTCTGTTGTTGTTTGTTTTCACGTTAAATATTTTTGTGTGTATTTATTCTGTTTTAACCAACCTCTCAACATCACTGGAAATTAGGGCATGCCCTCAGTTATTCTTTGAGTCGGTTCCTTTGTAAGACGTCAGATTTCAGATGTTTCCTGTAACTCTGGATTATGTTGTTAGGATACCACGGTTGTTTGTTATTTGGCTGTTTTTTCTATGACAAAGTTGGCACTGACTGATTGTTTGAAGGTTGGTGGGCACCTGTAGGGTAAAATTTTGTAAAAAAGAAACAGATATCATGCCTTTGCCTGAATTTTTACACAGATACATTAGAGGTTTGATGTTGGGGGTGAGCAAGAAAGGCAATTTATTAGCTGAATGCCTGCTGCTAACACATCCAGGTCATTATACTCAGTATCTCCCTCCCTATGCATTATTTGAGACACTAATGCAGCTTTTCTCACCTGTTAGACACATGCTACCTCTACAGCTGTGTGTGATGTTGCATATTCATGTTGCATGGCTGGAATTTGACAGAATAAATGACATGAATACATTTTGTTTAATTTGCATACTGCCAAAAGGTAATTTGTCAGACTTAATAATGCATGCTAATCTATAGGACTTGACTCCAGAAGAACTTCATTTGGAGCAGCAACATTTGCTAAATTTAGAGCCTATAAATTATTTCAACCAGTTCAAACATCGAAGCCCAGCAAGTGAGTCAGGAGATGTTGTTTTAACACAGCAATTCATGATTTCATTCTGACAGTGAGACATCGATTTTAGTTGTAGCTGAGGAAAAATGTTCTTGTCCTTCATTTGAGCTTAAGTGCAGCATTGGAAAAAAACATAAAAGTTAAAAGGACAATGTTGAGGCCACATTTCACATCTGTCATCCATCATTATACTCTGCCTGATTTAACCATCTGTAAGAATACTAGTGACTATTTCGGGATATTTCAAGACCCTAATGTGACACAGCAGAGACAAGAGGCCAATCCTTCTCTTGGTAAGTAATGTGTCTCATGCTCATGAACATCATTTTACCTCTTTTACTTCCATTCGTTTGTAACAAGTAACAGACGGATGTTTTTGGAGCAGTTCAGACACCATCTTAGAAGGAATAATTAGGAAGTGTCTTCTTCACACATCCCTCTGGGGCACATACATGTTCTTGTTTCATGTGAGGGTCAGAGGTCAGTCACAGCCAGGAGTAATGCCTCTGGAGCAGGTAGAGCTTTAGTCTCGTTCTCAAGCTTTCAACAAGGAAGGACACGTTTTCTCCATTAGTGTGTTTTTTTTCCGTGTCAGTTTAATAGAGAATGATGTGAAAGTTGTTTAATACAGTTTTATGGTCAAAATCAGATTGTAGATTTGATATAAATACAACTGGGAATAGTTTTTTTCTACTGAAATATAAATACACCAGAAACAATGAAAGCAAAATCAGTTACACTTTGAGATATGCACTTATTGATGCCACAGAAATAACACTGAATGATGAATGATCAATGAAACATACACTGTTCTGTTTTCCATTTGTAAGTGTCAGAGGCAACCAGGAATTTACGCAAATTTGGAAGTTATAGTGGCTTGTGAAAGGTCTTTGGAAACACCCTATTTATTAAAGATGTTTTCTTAAGAGAGCTCTGAAGACGTTATTTGTGCTCTGAGGCCGTTGGGAAGTCTAACAAGTGTGAAGCTACTGAACCCTGACCCCTTACAGGTTTGCTTAACCTTGACGGGGCAGTTTTACACCACAGGTGTTGGCTGGGTCGACTGGTCTAAACTGCCAGCACTGGCTGGGATTGCAAAAAGATTGGTTCAGAAAAAACTGAAGACACTGTTGGTCTCATACATGGAAAGTTTTTTTTAAATTCATCTTTATATTTTTTTCATTCTTTGCTCATTTCACCTCTTCTTTTCTTTTTTCTGTTTGTTGCTGTCAGTTAATGTCTTCTCTAATCTCCTCTTCAATCACCCTTTGGCTCCCTCTCCCTTAATCAAACTTTGTTCCCTCTCCCTCTTGTTTTCTCATTTTGAAGGTTGAGAGCTGCACTGTGAATCTCCAGCCCAGCAGGACACCATGGAGTGATAGATGGCCTCTGACAAGGTTCAACAAAATCCATGGAGCCATATGCTCAGAGCAAAAAAGAAGAATTAAAGAGGATTCGCAAGTGGCCAGAAGAGAAACATGCCAAACTCTTATGCAAGCAACATTTTCTGAAGTTTACAGTAATATATGGAGGGCTTTGACACGCTAAGATTAATGTCCCTGGTGCTAGAGTATGAACACTGACTGGCATTTACTCAGATAAGTGGACAAACTCACACATTCAGGGAAATGATTTAACAGAGAAGAAATAAACGAATAATCCAAACCATGATAGAAAACTTCAGCGAAGCCAACCATGTTGGATACAGACTATAAGTCGAACAGATTAGGGTGAAGAAAAGAGGAAGGATGCAAAGGATACATCTCAATAATGTTGAGTTTGGAAGTTAGTTAGGCTAAGATATAGTTTATGACCTTGCAGATGCATGCAAAATGAAAGAATCAAATGATGCATGTATTTGCAAGTATGCATGTTGCATGTATTAGTATTATGTAAACTTAATCTCTGGGAGACTGGGCTGCAAGGAAAGTGTAAAGAAAAGAAAGTGGTGACAATATTTCATTTGAAGTTATATATAAAAACATGTGTAATATCGAAGAGTTTTGATTTTCCATTCATGCTCAAAATGTAATGAACTCCTCTAATCCTTCCAGAAGATGACTCAACTACACTGTGTGCTCTCGCTACAAGGAAACTGAGACTGTTTCCTTGAACACACACACCCACACAAATGCTGCAAACATTTGTGCGATACTAATGAGTGTGTTAAATTCCAGTGCATGTAGTTGAAAGAAGAAACATTAGCGTAACATTCTGAAACACCAGGTCAAATCACCAACAACCACCAACAGTGTTTACAGCTTCTTTGCCCCGTACTAAACCCACACTTCCAATACAAACTACTCACACACTGAAAACATAAGGACAGGCGCACACAGAAACACACACATGCACACAAACGCACGCATAGGGCAATCTCATAAATAACGGACGACAGCCTGAGAGTCAAATTAAGGAAATAAAATGTGTCTCGCTGGTAATGAGGGAGGCATGTTCCCTCTGGATAACAACTTCATCTGGACTTGTACGGAGCTGACATACATACACACACACGCACACACGCACACACACACACACACACACACACACACACACACACACACACACACACACACACACTCAGATTCATCCCATTGGTACGGACAGGCTCAGAGTAGTCAAGAACACAGTGCCCTGATTTGAAATTTGACACAAAACGTATGTTTTCTAGAGTTCTGGGGAAAAATGTGGAGGTTGGATGTCATGCCAAACAATCATAGGAGAGGAAGCACTGCTTTCAAACATTTCCCTTGCATCAGGCTATTAAAATGACATTCGTTTGCAGGTTGCTGGCACTTGTCTCGGGGCATATTGCAAACACATGGAATTACATGTTATGTCCATCCATGATTTAAACAGTCTAGGTATTCTTTCGATCAAGGAAAAACAGACACTTCTGGATCTGTGCAGACCATGTGGAAGGAGTAAAGAAAAAAGCAGGCAATATGGCAAACAGGAGTTTCACACTGAGCCTACATCACTGCTGGTAATTGTAAACTGACAGGTAAGACGGAAAAATAGCATGTAATGAATTCAGCCAAATACACATCAAATATAAGGTTATGTCATTTTTCTGGATATTCACATTCTGACAGAGCTCCTTTGTCTGAAATATACTAGTCTGTGTTACATTGTAAAAAAAAAAAAAAAAAAAGACTCCATGTGTGAAACTGAAGCAGTCATAATGGTGTGCCGCTGGGCTTAATTCTGGGCCCAAAAGTTTCCTCTGTGTACATGAACAGGACTGATTGAATCATGCAAGCTATTAAAGGAATGATTCTAATTAGAGATACACTTAAAAAAGAACATGACTTTGAACACAATTGTGTTAAAAACATGCACATGGTGGCCAAGAGTACAGATGCAGCTAACTAATTCCTTGAAAACCACAAATGTAGGACGCTAAAACTTTATAGCAGGGAAGTTTAGTTGCAGAGATGGTTTTGGACAAAAACACAAAGCAAAAGTTTTCACACAAAGTAAAGAGATACAATTAGAGTCAATAGGTTGACATAGTGCAGTGCTAAACTGTAAATCATGAAGTTCTCGATGAATTAATTTTCACATTTATTAACTGATGGTAATAGAAGAATCTCATTCTATTTTACTGAAGTGTTGGTTTTGTTCAGTAGCTGCCAGGTGGATTTGGCTTGAGTGGTCAGACTCAGACAGTCTTTCAAGTTCAATGCAACCATTACGTGCCACGTTTTCAATTTGCTGCGCCGGGTTCATGCCAGCAGCATTGTTGCTGATTTTCACAGCAGTCCCTGGTCTGGTTTTAATATTACATCATCATCATCACCATCATTATCAGTGTGTCGATTGTTGGCATCATTTACCCTAATGCCACAAACAATTTACCATGAAACCCCAAAACCAAACTGAGCAGGTCATCCAGATTTCAACTTGGTTTATTCATGGTTCTATTTACTGTTTATTTTGCAAAATGCCATTTATTATCAGTAATCCTTGTTCATATTTGACTACAGACCATAAGCATATCTCCTCCTCTTCATGTTTTCTTTATGTTCCCGTTCTTTCTTTGTCATTATTAATAATAATTTTAAACAATGTGGGATAAAAACTGTTACGATTCTACATGAATCTTCTGGCATTTCACGCAGTAGCTTTCTTTTATTTAAGAAATTAAATCATTTTTTTTATTTTCATAATGTAAGTGCTGACTTAATCCATGAAAAATTGCGCTGTTTTTTTTTTTCTGTTGATCAAAAAATTATAGAAGCAAAAAGAAATTTAAAAATGCTTCAATTTGAAAAAGAAAAAAAGATGAAATTAAATGGAAGACTACAACTTTGTGAGTTTGGAGATTAACACAAAACCTCTGTCCTCAAAACAAATATTTAAAATTCACTCATATTTAGCTAATATCCCTCTTCAAAAGAGATATTCATTTTACTTCATCTAATTATGAGGACAAGTCAGAGACCATTAAAATCTGTGTTGAATAGTAGATAGCAAATAGTTGGACAGTTGGACATCACTGCATGTATCTGATGACATTCCAAAGCTTAACGTGTTCGTATAAAAACATGGGCACTGTGGTAAGAGTAGATTTATGAGTTTTGACTCCTCTCAGTTGTTAGCAGTCCAGCACAGCAGGGTTCCACATCCTTGTCCTTTAATAGAACAGTAAAGCAAACAGCTGGGCAATAAGTAAAGTTTAAAAACATACACACAACCTTCAATGTTCTTTGTTTTAGTCCGACTCTTTCCAAGACTCACATGACTCATATCCAATAATATCATTATGAATATCAATAAATCAAAGCATATTATATTCATTCTCCCGCCATGACAGCAAATGGGTGTACTGCAGCGTTACAGTGTGAAATTTGGCAGAAGAAAATCGAAAGATGGACCTGGTATTGAGGCAGCTGCAACACCCAAAAACTAGATCAACCACAATTCACGCCGTGTGTGTGTGTGCATATGCAGGGAGGATTTTAAAGAAAGAGACAAGGCAGGCGGTGGACAACAAGTTCTACTTCGGCTTAAACATTAAGGAAAGAGTAGATAAAGAGCTGGGAGGAGTCGTATAGCAGAACTAATTGGAAGTATGGAGTATGTTCCCACTGTTGCAAGAAAATATGTTTTGATTTTCAAATGAGTAAAAGCAGAAACTTATAACTACAGGCCCTCTGACTATAGACAGCTGTGCCAGTTTGTTTTGATGAAAACATTTTCAAGTCATTCACAGATGTTCAGTAAATTCCCCTTTCTGTGCCTGTTCCTAATGTTTGTCTTTCCACATTTTTAACCTTCTGCCTTCCCAATCTCCTGTTTAATGACTCATTATGTTTTTTTTTTTAAATCATTATTATGCCGAAGACATACATTTTCCTTCAGTTTGCTCCTATTTCGTATTCACAGACTGTATAATTAGTAGTGGACAGAGCCACTGTGACGTCACCCATGGCTTTGTGGACTGCTCTTTTGAAGCTGCGACTTCGGCATTGTTGCCATCTTGCCACCATCTTGGTTTTTTGGGAACCAGAAGGGACCATATTTGGACGAGTAGGTGGAGCTGGAGAGGATACGTATTGCTACATCTCTAACATCTCTATCCTGATTGGATCCGACTGCGAACCCAAGGACACGCCGTGGCAGCAACTTGTCAATCACAAGGTAGCCACACCCAAAAGCATATCCTGCTTTATCGTCCGTTTCACTCTAAATCATGCTGCTCTGAAGAAGACGAAGACAAAGCGAATGGGACCATGAACTCAATAGGAAACCGTCTACTGAAGTAATAAATCAAGTGAGAAATAGGGCTTTTTTCTCAGAAGCTTACATGCAATTAGACTTCTTTTTGTAACTAGTGGATTCGCCCTCTGATGGACATTAGAAAGAATGCAGGTTTAGGGGACTTACTAAAAAGCAACTAACTAGGATGCTACAAACTACAATCTCAAACAATAGCAGAATAAATTGCTGAACTTGGCATGCCCATCCTATTTAATATTTTCTCTAAAAAGATTTTTTCCTGACTTCTTTCCTGACTTTCTCTCCTTTCTAATCTACACAGCAAGAACATCAGTAAACATCAGTTTTTTTAAATAATGTTTTTTTTTTAATTCTTGCTTTCTATGACATCTACAGATGGCAACCTAAGTATGGTTGAGTTAAGGACAGATTAAGGAAATTGCAAATAAACTACATTTAAGATATGGTTATGGTTAGGCAACAGAAACAGCTGGTTAAGGTTAGAGTAAGACTGTGTTAACTCTAGTCTCCTACACGAAGGTCAGACATCCTACACCCTCGTCCACCATGAGCTGCAGATTTGTCCAACATGGAGGTACAACCTCCAGTCAATGCCAGAGCACGGATTATAAAGGTCAGCACATTAGGGGTCAAAGTTCAATTTAGTTCAACCTTGGCTGCAAAACCTGGTGGAAAATCAGGACAGTATGCACCACTCTGCACTTGAGCTCATGCAGCTGTTAAGGGGTGCATAGCCACTGCCTCAGTTGAAAATAATTGCCTTGCTCTGTTGCACTGGTTTGTTGTGAAAGCAGGGTTACATTAGTATTGCTTCACACTTTTCTATATTGTCATTCTTCTCATGTTTCCTTTCAGTGGAGCCCTCCAGCTCTCACTAAGAGGCTTCTGGCTGTGACTGCTGCACCTCTGTGTCAGTTCAAAGAGAGAGGCTCAGGTATTAGTGTCTGATGTACTCTCAGCAATGATTACTTAAACCTAACAACTGATTATAGACACTATAAACATTAGTGTCACTTGATACTACACACATGAAATCAGACTAAGAAAGAGAGAAAGAGGGTGATGTCAGGCTGCATGTCATTTGCCTGATAATGAAGCCAACATTTGATTAATCTAACATCAAAATAGTGCCCTTGTGAGACCTCTAACCAAAAATTTGGCTATCAATGAAAGTATAACCACATGGTTCACATACATAGACTGTATAAAACATGGTGTCACACATTGTTCACATGGTGTCAAACCAGCTAGCTTTGTTTCACTATAGCCTATTAAAACTTACAAGTCTCCTTGCAACACACAGTCATGATGGCAATGCTGTGGCCTAGTTTCTGAGGAATTCTTTGATTTTAAGTACTGCTATATTGATCTCACATGCATAATAATTAGGCCAGTCTATTCGAATATGAAAAGTCATGAATGGAAGTCTAAAAATGTTTCACCTTTTGCAGTGATATTAATTCTCCACTGAGCAGCTGTAGACCTTAGAATCACATTGCTGCCAGGCCATTCTATTTTCTAGATTTATATTTCTGTTCTGTTCTCCCTGAACCTGGCTCTCTCCTGTGTTAAAATCCTGCTTCTCTCCCATCTAGGTTACTGCCTTCCTGAGATGTCCTACTTAGCCCTTCCATCTCATCCAGATGGCTAAAATAACTGTCCCAACAGTAACATTACCTCAGTGTCCAAGTAGTGATGCAGCCTCCAATTAAAATCCAAAATAAAGCTATGCAGCTGAGTGCACTCATCACTTCTTCTTTTTACATTTTATTCATGATATAATTTTCCTAATTGAGGAGGTTGCTTGTACTAACGCATGCTGTGTTTGAGAGTTTCTTCATTTTCTTACTTACGGGTTGTACACATGCAGACATTTCAGCTTTAATCTACCATTTAATACTATCCACACAATGATGCAGCATTTTCTGTAGTATTTCAGTTGTGCACAACATGTCTTTGGTCTTAAAAATCAAAGAATACACTGAAAGAAAATCTTCGATACTAGTTCCAACAGAAACAGCAAAACAAGTCTCCAATTCACTGTCTCATGAGCAGCTGCGGACACTATAACTGAAAACATCCTAGGCTTGACTCTTGCTTCTCCAGTTTCTCTGTTTTGGGAAGATTTTCTTGGTGTTCGTGTTCGCAAATATTGATCGGCCGACCTTAGACGACAGGAATAACAGAGTATAGGAATTCCTAAATTGAGTTTTGTTTATCCTTTAAGCCTTAAACACGCGGACGAGGCCTTTGAGGTCACAAGTTGAACGGATCGACTGCCTCATTCTTGGAGGTGTCAAATAAACATGGGACTTTCACATGAAGTCACAATATACACAGCTAAACTAACAGTAAACATGGGTGAGAAAATGAGGCGGAGGTGTTAAGTTGTGGAGAAGAAGGAACAGAGGTGAAAACTGAAGACCCCTGATCCGTGATATAAGGATATGCTCCTGCAGAGAGACGTGAGATGACGCTGACTTTGACCTTGTCTGAGCTCGGGGTAGTTTCTCAACTTAATTCCCCTGTTGAATGTGTGTGTGCGCATGCATGTGTGTGTGTTAAGTCAGAGTGGCCCCATTATTGATAGCTCTAACAAGCCTAGGTCAAAGGTCAGACAGTGGTGAGTGGAGAAGGATGGAGCAAGACTGTTAAAGATCCTTTAAACACCACCTGCCTTCACACACACACATATACACACACACACACACACACACACACACACACACACACACACACAAAGTGAATCTTGGCTGATTGTTACCAGACCATATTTAAACATATCCCATGAACCTCTACTCTCCACCACAGAGATGAGGTCTTTGCACAGATTCTAGTTTACACAACACGCTTGGAGTTCAGAATGAGACAATAACGTAAACAGAGTATTCACACCTTTTCAGCAACATCTGGGCTTTTCCTGGTGAATAATTTCCTCATGAAAGCAGTCAATATATTTAAAATAACACTAGAGACAACTTTTTGTAGTGTAAAAAGAAAACAGCAGCAGATATCCTTCATCCTTTTGAACAACATTTCCCAGGAGCAGACCTGCAGCTTGTGTCTGTGCTTGGAAGAATTAGAGTTTATGTGAGAATACTTCAGAGTAAATTGGCTCTGGGTAAATAAAGTCCTTCTGCTGGGCTTCAACCATGGCACCTGCTCAAAAACAGCACAGCGCCGCTCTCTGCCTTTCAACTCTACTTCTGCCCCTTAATGGAAATCATCACAGTGAGACTTCACACTTAAAAAGACAAAATCCTCCTTGGGGGCCTTCTCAATCAGTAAAATAAGGCAAAATGTCGTATGTAGCATGAGGGAAAATAACATTCAGTGGTGATTCATTATCACCATACGTTTTACAGTATCAACATTTTCCACCTATATTTCAACATATGCCCACCTGTGAAATCAGTGTTAATATTTACATTAAAGTTTAAGACATTTAACCTGAGAAATTACAGCCCACACAACAAAAAAACGTTAAGTAACTATGCATATTTTATTACGAGTAAATCATTGCCGTGTTTATTTTTGCTCCACTATCACAGAGAAGACTGGCAGCCTCTGCAGGCCTCCATGCTGCAGCTGAGCAAAGTGAGCAGTGGTAACATCCCTTTTGTGACAGGAAGCAGCAGGGTTTATGGGAAATGTGGTCATAATTTTGAGAAACATTAGCACCACACACATGTCTGAGACAGAGGCTAGTCTTTAAGGTGGTCTGATAGTCACAAGATAGCTTTTTCTGTACTGAGCTGGCTGTTCCTGCTGAATACAATATACAAAGCAGGCCTGGCCATCGTATCCACATCACTGTACTGTTTCTAAAAAATCTGGTTTATATAAACACCCTCTGAAAACAACCCAAAATTATCATCACATCATCAATGTCAGCATGTTTGATCAAAAACATATTTGATTAACGAAAACTGCAAAACTCTAATGTAGATATTTGAAAACACTGAGCCTCAATAAAACATCCTTAAGCTCCTGTTGCAAGAAAATTAAAGACTGTGAGGGTCATACATTTTACAGTTGTAACGCAACAAAATGAATGATAAGGTGCTGCAGTTTACTACGACTATGATTATGACTCCTGAGGTGAACTTGTGAACTGACCCCTCACTGAAGCAGGTTCAAATTCTTCTGCGTATTTGCCTACTTTGATAAATGCACCTAGCCCATGTTTTGACTGTTGTACTTGCGGCTCTTTGAAAATACACAGCTGATGCATGTTGTTCATATCCGTCTCTATCACTCATACGGCAAAATACAGAGGACCACTGTGTTCCAAGAAAGCAAAGCCCTCTGAAAACATGGAAAACACATTAAAGACCCACTCATGTGAGGCCACTGGTTCCGCGTCTATAATCACCAAACATATTAGCGGCACATTTACCTGGGTTCACTTGAGGCAGGTTGGGAGTCTTTTTTAAAACGTCATTTATCAGTTTCTTGTAAAAAATACACGGTCAAATATTTCATATTTCTCTGGATCTACAGTGCGTATGTGGTTGAGTACATTACTGTATAAAAACTTTTAACCCTTAATGTATTTGCTGTATCGGTGTTGCTGGTCAATTCCCAAGTCCACAGTGAATGTTCCAGGAGGTCTTTGGCTTACAAGACTCACTTTCTGGGTGGTTCTCTGTTTTGGGATAAACACCCTGCCCACCAAAAAAACACTCGCCACCCACTGTCTTTTCAAGATGCTGAAGAGGATAGAAAGTATGTGTGTTACGAGTAGGCAACACAGCAGTAAACACTCTAATAGTATTACTGCTCTAATGATGTTCTACTTTGTTTTGCTCCTCTGTTAAAGTTAACGTTCTATTGCTGCCTTTGTTTTCTTATGTCTTTAATTTAGACTTGTACCTTGACAGTATATTATCCATTACCTTAACAAACCAAATAACTTTTCATTTGGACTTCTTAGCTCTGTAAAACCACAAAAAGAGTGTTAACTGATCCTTTCTGGCCGCCAAGCGCAGATTTACTGACAATTCCAAAACAGCAGTAATTCTTACAGACAAATTCATTTACTTTCTCCTCCTGCGGTTCCTCATTTCCATCCCAGTCAATCACAATAACAGATAAGAAACGCAGCCCACCCAAAATCAGGACTCCAGAGTTCCTTCTGCGGTCAGGTTGAGTTAACCAGTGAAACTTCAGTTCTCTGTTTACTAGTCTCGGCTGCTGCTGCACCCCTCTGTCCATCTCCACATTCCTCCTTTACAAATCACATTTGTCATTCTGAAAGCTTATGGTTTCCACTGGCATGCTTTGAACCTAGTGTGAGTGCATGCATGTGTGTAAATATACCAATGTGCATGAATGTGTATGACCTACAAGTCCACACGATGCTATTTGAGCGAGGGCAACAATGTTTCTTAGGATATGAGCATTTTTCCAAAGAGGATCTAATTGTGTGTGTGTGTGTGTGATCTCCTACCTGTTATTGTGATGTTGCTGTAGATGTTGGACAGCTGCTCCTTCAGCAGGACGAGTTGTGTGGTGGCGGCCTTCTCTCGCTGCAGCTCCAGCATTATGTCAGGATGGTTGGCCAGTTTGCAGCCTTTCTGTTTGTCCAGTGCAATGTCACTGCGCACTATATCTGCAAGTCGACACACATGGGAGACACAAATGTTGCTCTACTTTTGTTGTCATGCATTTGAACAATATCTTACTTATGTTGCTTTTACAATAAAAAAATATTTTGCATCACAAGTTAAAAACATTTTTCTCAGTTTGTTTTAAAATTTGCAAGTAAATCATTAACCACCTGTTGAATCCTTGAAAGATTTGAACACACATTTCTGTCTTCTTTTAACTGACTTTTCAAAAGCACAATATGTCAATAATTGTAAATTTTTAAATATATGTTGCTCAAAACTGATACAAATATGTGCTACAGTATATTTTCTTGGCACTCTAATATAAGAGGCCTGATATGTGTTTTGCCTTCATGGCCGTTAGAATTTTTAAGCTTTGCTGAAACTACATTTAAAGACGTGTCAATTTAACTCAAAGTGACTGTGAGGTTGTAATTTGAAGTGCAGTTTATTTATAGTCTATTGTGTTAGAGAAGTGTTTTTAATATTTTGTCGACCACTTTTAGTGAAAATAGGCCGAATATTCTGGAAAAAACTGAACCTTCGTGAAGTCCGATAGTTTTAGTTAGGTGCCTCTAATAAACTGGTGGGATAAATATGAAGTAAAAAAAACAATTAAACGTTACCATTTAGAGGAAAGATTAATTCAGCAGTAAAATGAATTAAGTCTGGTTGCTGACACAAAAGGGGAAAAATGAGCAGACGCAGCCTGTAAAAGTCGCTCAAAAACACGCATTCATGGCGACAGGCTGATAAAAGGTGTTGTCAGCTCACCGTCCTCGTAGTTCTTCAGATAATAGTCCGGTCCGGGTCCTCTGAACTTGGCCAGGTTCTTCTGGTTGTTGAACTGAAGGAAATCGGTTCGTTTTCCTCCAAAACGCAGGAAGGCGGGCGACAGGCCGCGCGCCAGGGTCACGAGCCGCCTGGAGCTGCGCGCGCACAGGACACAAAGAAGAAATATGACGGATTATATTCAAATGTTTTCCGTGTTTGTAGCTTCAATTCAAAAGGCCTCATTATTGTTAGGAAGAGTAAAAAGCATTTGGAAAAACGACCAGAGCGAATCCTCCTTCTTTGTGTCTGATTCAGTCTTTACCCCGTTTAGTTTGATTTATTTCAAACGTGTAGTCCAAATATGAAAAAACAGCCTAATAGAGATAGTAGAAGTGATGTAAGTGCGTTGTAGTTGTTAAAACTTCTGTCCTGTTTTCTCTTTTTCATTTGCGGCCCAACAAACAGCGAGTCAGCTTCATGTGTCTTTCGCTGGAAAAACAACATGAAGAAGCAGCGTCACCAGGTTCAAAACAAGCTGAGGAACCAATAGTTAAAACAACACTTATATAAAAAAGAAATAAAAAACATTACAACACATATGTAACTTTAAAAGAGGATGAACAGTTTGACTCGGCACTGCTTAAAATTTGAAGTTTACTCCACATGTGAATTTTACACAAAGTCTGCAGCTTCTACTTTTATTTTCAACTTTCCTTTAATTATTTTTGGTGCATATAATTAATCATCAATGACGACAGATATAATAGTAAAATACCACTTGAGTACTGCTATATCCAGAAAGTGGACGGAGCATGAAAAATTGGAGTTCAGCTCTAGGTGACATTTTAAAAGTTAATTTGTGGTGCACGTGAAATTTTTAATATTTTGAAAAAGTTTTATTTTGTAGTAAACGAGTGAATTGTTCATTACAGTCCACGTGGCAGCAGCTGAAGCTTCACATAATAAAGTGACGGGAGATGCAGAAAGTGACAGCCGACAGGCCTGCGGACTGCTGGACTACAGAGAGGTTAGTACAGTCTAATTAACTTGAAGTAGTTGATGAAGGTTAATGTTTAAAGTATATTAATTATGAAAAGGTTGAGTAATAATCAACTAACCCAGAACAAAGTTTAAAAAGCGGTTTTGTGAAAAAGAGAAATGGTGAATATAGGATTGCCGGAATTAACGTTAAAATGTTGACTCATGCTTTTGTAGTAAAATAATACAGTTTTCCATTTCCTTCTTTTATCATAGGGGAAGATTGGTGCACACATACAGTGAAGTATCAGTAAAGGTCGATATGTACTTTGCAAACTCTTACAACGATACTGTGTGATTTAGAGGCTGAACTAAACAAAGTCACTGAATAAGATTTTATGAAACTATTAAAACTAATGATCCAGGGCATGCTGAGACCTTAAACTTTGAGCTAAAAGTTTCATGAGTAAGACAGTTATTTTGCCATGTTTTGAATTTAAAATGTCAAACCATGTGTCAGTTACACAGTTTATAATCTCATAACGTGAGTGCCCTGGTGACATTTTCACTGTTTGGAAGTTAAAAGTCACAAAACTGAACTGAAGTCAGTCAATTCATTTAAGCATGCATTAAAATAAAGGAACGTCATGGGTGGCATTGGACCCAAGTGAAACTGGACCTTTAGCTATTTCAAGAAAAATAAATAAATAAAAAGATCAAAACTAGATTTTAATAACATGTGAAATGGAGATTTTGCAGTATGGGCACAGTTTACTGTGGATCACCTCTGAGCCAATCATTCACTCTCAACGTTATTAAATTATCTGATAGGTTTGTAGGCTACTTGTGGGTGAGAATCATCCAGTAATGTGCAAACGTGCTGTCTGACTGTAGCCATTCAGACAACGTGGCTCGTGCGTAATGGATAAAAGAAGCAGCAAAGTTTTGCAGTCGAACACAGATCGATGTTGTTGCAAAGCTCTGTGGTACCTCAGAAAGTCCAGCCAGCCGTCTTTGATGATCGAGGGGTCCAGCTGCAGAGAGAGGAAGTTGTCGTTGAGGACTCTGATCGGACTGCGGGTGTTGACATCCAGGAGGATCAGCGTCCTCTCCATGAAGCCAGGTCTCTTCCCACCGGCTGCAGCTCTCTGATATGGGGAGGAGGAAGAGGAAGAGTAGGAGGAAGAGTGCACCACCAAAGTAGCCAGAGATGCCAGCCACAGGGAGCACCATGGGAAGAGGCAAGGTGAGGGTATGGGCATCTTCTTTGCATTGGAGAGCACGAGGATCGGTGCGCGTGGTGAGGCTCCAAGGTGAGAAAAGTAAAAATAACCAAACTGCTGTTGCGAAGCTCGATGGTGGTTCTTTACCTCGGTCCCATCGATCTGGGTCTGTCTTCCTGTCTAGTTGTCTCACCCCCTCTGCCCCCCGCCCCTCCGACTGTTTTTTTGGGAGCTGCTCACAAGAGCGCACGCCCCGAGACAGCCTTCCCGACTGTGAGAGCCAGAAGCTGGGAGGAGGAGAGGCGGCAGCACCGCCCCTCTAAGGTTCTCTGAGGTATGAATGCAAACTGCTGCAAAGTAGTTTTCTCAGCTCTTATGAATAATAGTACTGTAGTCGTAAAGTGTCTTTTAAATATTCACTACATGCATGATTGTTTTCTGGTAAAATGAGTAGTATTTTTATAACCTTTTACGAAATAGCATACAATAAATAAAATATATTTCTGCAGAAAACCAAAGTTGAATCCAGGCATAACAGGAAAACCAAGCAGTGTTTAGTATCAACAAGTATCTGCTCATATTTACATGTTATTTGGTAATTATGATGATGATGATGAAAATGCTTCTTT
The DNA here is from genome assembly GCA_037975185.1 of Centropyge bicolor. Classification (NCBI taxonomy): domain Eukaryota; kingdom Metazoa; phylum Chordata; class Actinopteri; family Pomacanthidae; genus Centropyge; species Centropyge bicolor. The sequence goes on along the minus strand of JBBMOC010000007.1, from coordinate 3,501,946 downwards.
AGCTTGAAAAACTGGTTAAGACATGTTGGCTGACGCACCGATTCATTTTAAGAATCTATAGTTTATGGAAAGATTATTATTCAGTTTGGGGAAAAAAACTGATTAAGAGTAAAATGTGTGCAACACTCCTATATGAACTCTACAACATGTGGGGTAATGAAAGGTTGAGTAAAGGTCTGCCCGGGGATGAAGTTGAGGTTAAACTCGCAGATTTACCCACCACACATTCATTTAGATTACATGAACTCCAATGCACATCATACGCACATTCACATTTTCAACCCCACATCGCAGCATGCACATTGCAAAATAAAGTGTTTCAACAGGGGAAAAAATGATGCTAGATCTACAATACAAGAATCTCCATGCTGGAAAGTTCAAGAGAACAAAAGCAGGCCTGCTTCAAACAAGAGGAGATACCATCTTGTCAGCAGGATATTTCATGTTCCTGGGCTCTGCAGAGGCTCCAGTTTGTTTTGACCAATATCTGATTGACTGCACATTTTTCATGACATTTGGAAATGGCGACATGAGCAGTTTGGCCCCTTTTCAAAAACATTCAAAACCAATTTGGGACTTAAGTTCCTGCACATGTAGCTCACCTATAAACACTTTATGTGACTTTCCTCTCCAGATGTTCAGGACACTGGTAAGCGCGAGACACCAAACAAAGCGCAGTCTATTGTGAGATCTCGTGGGCCGAGAAGTGGTCGTTTAAGGTCACTGCTGTCTCACATATGAGCAGCAAACTACACGAGAAGAAAATGCAGCGAGCAAAGACCTGTTTAATCTCTTTATCCCGGCCTACAGGACCCACTCACGAACAGGCCACATTAAATAAGCGGAGGTGTTAATGTCTCAGGTTTTACGCACGAAGTTCCCATTAAAACAATCCTGCAGGCGGTGTTTTGTAATGACGCATGTGTCAAAATGATGCTGTTAATGCTTCAACTAAACGTGAAAAAGCAGATTAGAGCCTCTCCTGGGTCAGATATGCTTGAAAAACACAGTTGTGACACAGAGATAAAACCATCATGTGCAGATCTGAGATCATCCAGCAGAATATTTTTTCTTCTTCATGAGCAGAGATTCACACAGAAAATGAGCAGAAAACCAAGACATCCACTGCTTCATGTTGTCATTTTATTTCACATGTGGTTTCTATATAACCCAAGATTTTGTTTTTAATAGAAAGGCATTTAGCTTTTATATATTTATATAAGCTATGAGTTCTTGAATTAGCTTTTAAATATTAAACTGAGCTATGGGACATCGAGCATGTCACTTATAGTTTTGGGGGATGTTTGTCTAAGAAAAGTAAAAAGAAACTTTACCCTAACTAAACATCAATATAACTGTGTGATATTTTAAATGGAATCTGTGGGATTATGGTGTGTTCAGAGCATTTCATTCACTGTGATTCCTTTATATGGTATTGCTGTGTGTGTTGCAACAGTTTTATTCAGATGACTTTTTTAATGATCGACTATAAGAGAGGAAGCCTTGAAGTGAAGGTTTTTAATTGTTTTTGGGCAGATCTGAGGCTCAGATTAAACTCAAGCAGAGTGTTTCAATGAATTACAGATATTTATAAAAAAGTGAAAAATATTCTCAGATACGAGCCACAGTTTTATAACTTTAGCTTCAGGCAAAGGGTTAATCCAGCAGCCTATGTTGAATAAAACGAAAATCTTGTTATTCACGTTAAACGTAGGGAAACATAATCAATTACAAACACCGATGGTCTAAATGAAAAAAAAAAATCTTCGAACAAGCATTATAATGTCTCTTAAATGTATAAGTTAAGTTGGACAAGGAAAGGAAAATATTCAATCTACAGGCGAACTTTTTCTATTGTTAATGAACTTCAGAACTTTTTGCTATTGTAATCAGTGTTGATTTAATTTACTATTCATTCCCGAATTCTTTATTTGAAAGTCCGGACATAGTTTTGTAAATATATTACAGAATATTGACACTTTAACAATAATAATATAATTATAGAATTGTGTATGTGGCCATCCATTATCTCACAGATATTGACTCACCAGCACTAAGAGAAGATTACGTTATTAATTTAATGGGGTGATTCATTATAGTGAAACGTATGGGGGATTTTAAAGCTGACTTAAGGGGAAAAAATTGAGGCTGGCACACATAAATGTTCTGTAGGGCTTCATGAGTGATTTTCGTTGGAGAACTAACTTTTTACTTTCTTAAAGTTTTATTAAACCGCCTCCCGTGTGTTTCAGTTATAATTATTAATATCATCGACAAAGTTTGTATATCGACAGAAATAATGGGAGATACTAGTCAAAGTGCTGATTTTATTTTTTAAGGAAAATTCTGTGCCATTTTTTTAAGTTAGAATTTTTTAATAACAAATGAATCAGAACAGCGGGATTTTGCCCGATGTTCAGTTTTCTGAAGGTTTAAATCGGCTGCATCGGGCCAAAATTTAAGTAGGTTAGTCCTTTCACTGGTGGTCCGGATTGTTCTGTTACTATGTGCAAAGTCTTTTTCCGCAAATGTTCTGGTGTGTGTGGCTGACGGAGAGCACACACAGTGTTTAAGTGTTTAAGACTTGGCAGGACTCTGCACCTTCACTTTCCCACCTCGTAAATCCGATAGACTGTGGCAAACTGTGCTGCATGAAGGCTTCACTGCATATTCAAGAGCAGCTGATCACTGTGTGGTTGATAATCATAAAAATCATAATGACGACATCTGTAATCATAATCATAATCATCACAAAAATATGATAATACGCTATTTTGTTGTTTGGACTTTACTGTGTTTGCAACATACGACACTTTTACTGCCCCTGTTTTACTGTATTAATACTTTATCTGCTTAATATTAACATTTATACTTCATCCCATTAATAGCCTGGTGTTTATGTATAATATATTACTCGAGCTATAAAAGTTTAATTTGATTTTTAAAGCTGCCGGATCCAAATGTGTTCTTTCAAAATATGCTGAGAGATTATAGTAAATATTATATTGATTGAGGGATGCAAATTCCGAAATTCCCAAACAGATTTTTGTTTTAGGATAAAGAAATGAATCTCCACACCGGATCCAGCGTGTTACTTCAGTGTGATGCCTCCTCAGCTCCATGTAGGCTACAGTAGGCCTACTTTTCTGATCGAGGCTGCAGTAAAACGGGTGATAATGCTGCCATCTAGTGGAGATACCGAAACAGCAAAACATATAATGCATCTTAATGTAGTTAAATTTTTGCAACCTCCAATCCAACATTGCATTTAATCCTTAATATTTTGCAATGCATGACATAAATTATGTTTGTCCTGAGCCTTTGAATGATAAATTTCTATGCACTTAAGTTATATTTTTCTTTTTCATGTTCATCCTATTCTACAGTTGTAAATGTTTGAGCCTGTGTGAATCACATTAATCATTCATGCTTGGGCATTTCCTGTCTTCTATTTTTAGAAGGTGGCAGAAAGCAAATAAGACAGGCCCACGTCACGGTTTGTCATGTATATTTAAGGACTCTGGTGCCCCCCCCCCCTCTCTCTCTCCCTCTCCCTCTGTATACCATCCTCTTCTTCATGGATATGGCCACCCAGCTGCTCCATCCATCCCATCGGCACACCACGTGACCCACATCTCCCATGTCCTTCAGTTCATTCAGCATGATGGCTGCGGATGCTGCGGATGCTCCCCGCTGCATCCTGCATCCGCGCCGGCTCCCTCTCCTCCTCCTGGCCGTCACCCTCTCCTCTCTGCCGGCCCCCGCTGCGGCGCTGCTCGGCGTCCGGCCGGAGGACACCCAGAGCGGAGAGCTGTCCGTGCAGGATGGGATCCTGAAGGCGACCGAGGGGACCCGCTTCATGTTGAGGGTCTACTACTCCGCATCCCCATCCACGGAGCATCCCGAGAGCTTGAACAGCAGCGGCAGACCGGACGCTGCCCCGTGGATCGCCTTCATCGAGGAGCCGGGAGGGGACAGCGGGGACCAGGAGAGGCGGCTCCGGTCCAGAGGGAACCCGTGCGAGGAGGAGAACGCCCGGAGCTCTGACATCGAGCTGCTGGGCTCCTTCAGATCTACCTCCAGCCAGAACTCAGTTTTGGTGGAGCTGCTCGCCAAAGACCTGCGCAGAGGCGAGGTGGTCAAATACTACTCCATGTGCGCGTTTGATGGAGTCAAGTGGGAGCATTTCAGCACCAGGGACTTCTGGCTGGCGGTGGTGGAAAGGGCTCCGGAGGCGGACGTGTGGCTCCAGGCAGGGGTGTCGGTGCTGCTGCTGGGGCTGTCCGCGCTGTGTAGCGGGCTGAACATCAGCATGTTGGCCCTGGACCCGGTGGAGCTGCGCGTCCTGCAGAACAGCGGCACCGAGAAGGAGCAGAAATACGCACGGAAGATCGAGTCCGTGCGTAAACATGGGAACTACATCCTGTGCACGGTGGTGCTGGGGAACGTGCTCACAAACACATGCTTCGTGGTGTGGATGTGCCAGATTTCAGGCATGACCGCCCTCTCCACCGCCTCCTGCACTTTGGGCATCTTCTTCATCGGGGAGATTTTGCCTCACTCCGTGGCCTCCAGGCACAGCCTCGCCATCGCATCCAAAACCCTGTGCGCCACCCGCCTGCTCATGCTGGTGTTTTTCCCCATCGCCTACCCGGTGTCCAAGATCCTGGACATCATGCTGCACCAGGAAATCAGCAACTTCTACACCAGGGAGAAGCTGGTGGCCATGCTGCGCGTCACAGACCCCTACCACGACCTGGTGAAGGAGGAGCTCAACATCATCCAGGGGGCTCTGGAGCTGAGGACCAAGACCGTGGAGGACGTGCTGACCCCGCTGTCAGACTGCTACATGCTGTCCTCGGACGCCGTGCTGGACTTCTGCACCATGTCGGATGTGATGCAGAGCGGCTTCACCCGGATCCCGGTCTATGAGAACGAGAGGTCCAACATTGTGGACATCCTGTTTGTCAAAGACTTGGCCTTCGTAGATCCCGATGATTGCACCCCTCTGAAAACGATCACTCAGTTTTACAAGCATCCCATGCACTGCGTGTTCAATGACACCAAGCTGGATGTGATGCTGGAGGAGTTTAAGAGAGGTAACATGTCCACAACTTAAACTCAGTAAGAAGCTGTTGAGTGTGAGTGTGTTGCAGCCGTCTGCAAGGCTGCATCCTGCCACCAAGGAGCTCAATGTGCTTTGAAGTGGCTGTGCCCTTAAATTTGAAGTTTTCAGTGCAGAAGTACACATCGGTCCATTGGCTCACAGTGGGCCTGCCAGTAAAGCCCTTTGATCCCCAGAGCAGTGAGCTCCATATGTGAAACCTGATCCAGTGTCACACAGTGAGCGTGGTTCAGCCAGAGGTTAGAGGCTACCAAGGACCAGAATCTAGATCTGAAGAATTTATGTAGTAAAAGCCATCTTCCCATGACGGCACACTGTGAACTTTATCTGCCCCCGATGTTTGTAACCCCCACTTATGTTATGCCACGCATCACTTATCAGACTTTAATGTTGAAGTGCTTGAAAGGGAATTCATCAGGAGGCATTTGCCTTCATGGCAGCAGAGGCAATGAATATCATCTCTATGTCTCTGTCTGACTCACACCTCTTTTGTCAGATAAGCATCTTTGCTGATAAGTGCATTCACAGTATTACAGCACTCCGTCTCTCCACACGTGCAGCGATAGCATCTCTTGACTGCCGAGCGAAAGTGTGTCGCCTCTCTCCGGGGAGTCTTCATGACAACATTGAATGTGATTGTGAATCGATGCTCGGTGGCGAACAGCTCAAACTGCTCCCCTGTGACAGCGTGGCAGAGTAAAATGGAGACATATGAGAGTCTGCATGAACAGCTGTTATGTAAGGATTTCATTGACACTGGCTTAGGTTGTGGGATTAAGATGTAAATCTGTTTCATTGACAAAGAGAGCTCCATAGATTGGTTGCCCAGTCAGAAAGTGTAAGGGGACACTGTGGTTGGATCATAAATCAGATTGCCTCTTAAAGGCCGGGAGGTCCGCCGCTTTATTAGTTCAAGATTATGAAAGATAGCTTTGGCCTGACACAAGTGATCCATGGGCTCAGGTCTGACCCCGTGTGTGTTTCCATATTGGCTGCTATTTATAAATCAGCTTGAGTGAAAAGGTGAAGTTCACCTTTAGATTGTTTGTGTGCACCTAATTGTGGGCCCGTGGCGACTTTGAAGCTTCTTGCACTCTGTACTGCAGGTCGTTGCCATCCAAGCCTGCAGAGCAAGCATGAAAAATTCAGCTCCAACCTTTACCTTCCTCCCTCACCTCCCTCCTACTTTGCTCTCATGGATTTAAGGCTCCTGCTGTTCAGGAAGCCTGGATGGAAGCTGTGAGGATGTCTCACTGAGAAGGGTGATGGGCTGGGGTGAGGTCTGTGTGTTAGGGGAAAGGATGGAAATGTCACCAGTAATGCAAGAAATGTAGGAGGAAGTACTGTGCAAGGGGAAATACATGCATACAGAAATCATCATTTAGCTTTCATACAGCAACCCATGCTCTTTACTTCATGCATTTATGCTTTAATGGCATGAAAGATAGTGAGCAACACAAACCTACTGCAAATCTTTATTCAGGTAAAATCAGTGGTAGAAGAAGTATTCTGTTAATTTACTTAAGTAAAAGGAGCAATAACAAACAATAAAAACACTCCATTACAAGGGGAAAAAGCAAATTGTAAATTTAGTAAAAGTACAGAAATATCATCACCAAAATGTACTTAAAGTTATGAGAATGCCCCTCGTGTTTTGCATGTAAAATCTTAAACTCAACAGTAAGGAATAGTTATGGGAGCTGGATAAATGTAGAGGAGTAAAAAGTACATTTTCTCACTGTAATGTAGAGTAGTATAAAATAAAGTACAAGTACCCCAAAATGTTATTTAAGTATAGTATTTGAGCGAATGTATTTAGTTGCTTTATACCACTGCATAAAATTCTGTTAAACACACTGAAGAAATACATAAATTCGTACATAAGTTGTGGCAGGTAGCAAATATGCCAAATATACACACAATTATACAAAGGCATTATGTGTGAAGCTAAAACAACACATAGACTGGAGGAGCCTGGGAAACTGGCGGAGCAGAAACATTTGCAAAAGGGACATCCATGGTAGACCCAGTTTCGCCTCTGGCATGTGTGTCTGCGTGTGTGAGCTTGGTAAGTGTGTGTGTGTGTGTGTGTGTCGTACTGCAAGAGTATTATGTAACATATGAATGATGTAATTCAGTGCTCGGGCACATCAGCAGCTGATGGCAAAATCCACCTCTGACTCACCTGAGCTCTTCAGACAAGCTGACCTGAGCGCTGAGTACAACCCCGCCATCAGAGCCAATCTCACACAGCCGGAGTCTCATGTATGGAGATGGCTGCCTGTCAGTCAATCTGGATTTTTTTTATTCATGTCGCAGTGGATTAAAGCATTTGATCCATTTTATCCCTTGGCGGTGATCCCCCTAAATCGGCCCATCACGTATGAGCCACTGATTTTGTTGGAAGTGAGGTTGGAGACTGTCTGTTTCCACTGAAAGCTGTGCTCCAGTGACATCATAAATTTGGTTAGATAACTGATTCGGTCACCAAACGGACTTACATGTTGACGTCAGAAGAACCATGGCAGTGATGTGATGAAAAATACATGAAGCATAGTAATTGATTTTTTTTGAAATTTTAGTTTGTGGTGAGTTGAAAATGAAAACGATCATCTAGTTCACATTGGTGCTACAGTGTGTTTTTTTTTAAACGTGTTCATGGTCATCTCTTCTCTCCTTGTGATGTTCGAATTTAGTGGCAGCTGTAGTTTCTTGTCACATTCGCTTTACTGACTCGCTCTGGAGATGCTGTTGGCGAGCTGTGTCATTGTATCTGGCAGGCTTGTCATGTTCAGACAAACAGTTACTGAGTGGGAGCGCTGGCTCTGCTATGCAGTGTGTAAAGTGTGTTTGTGCGTATGGTGTGTATGTATGTGTGTGTGTTTACAGAGGTGGCAGTGGCATGGGCAGTTTCGTCAGCAGATGCAGGCATCCCCAGACTGATTGCGTAATTTCAGTGTTTACGTAAGGGCCGAGTCTTCCAAACTGTCAAAGTGTCTCCAGACTAATCCCCCAAAGCCCACTTGTCTTCTTGTCTGAGTCACACACACACACACACACACACACACACACACACACACACAAGGGCTGCCCTAACACTGAAATCATTTCATTTTCAAGCTCTAACAAAGACCTCTCTGCTGTTGTGTTTATGGCCTCTCAGCCCCAGTTGGTGAATTAATGCTGATTTTCATCTTGACTGAGCAGATCCAGTTGGAGGCTGTTGACTCGTGTTATTTTTATCCAGTGACGTTTCCCCTCCCAACCCATTGCATTAGCAGTTCTGATCATGAACTCAAGTTTCGAAAGCATTTTAACTCTCCCCTTTTTTTCTTCTCTGGTGAACGCAGGTAAGTCCCACCTGGCTGTGGTGCAGAGGGTGAACAGCGAAGGGGAGGGAGATCCTTTCTACGAAGTGATGGGCATCGTCACCCTGGAGGACGTCATAGAGGAGATCATCAAGTCTGAGATAGTGGATGAGACAGACCTCTATAGTACGTATGATGCATCAACACGCTGATTATGAAGCCCAGTTTTCGATGTCACTGTTGCATTAGTTGTGAATCAATTGTATTATGTTCCCAGCTCCCACACTGAATAGATTTTCTCTCAGTTCGTCACAGCAGCTGACAGCTTGTTCAGCTCTGTGCTCCACAACAACTGGAAAATGCTCAGTTCAACAACATACACAGCAACATTTAGGGATGTAACAAGCAGCATTTTTGCATTAATCCTACACTGCAATTTTTCTCTCTTTCACCATCTCCTGTCCTTATTTGCTCATTAAACTATCGATCCCGTCGTCTCATCCCCCGTTGTTCGCTTCTGGTTGCTGATGCATAATTAAATAATGTGAATAAATGGCCCAGTCTCACAGATAATCACCATAATCCGCTCATCTTTAATTGGCTCTCCACAGAGAGGGATTCAAATGCTGAATCCCCATCAATCTAACCTATCTTGCTGAATTCTACTATTTTCGTGCCACAGTTAAGGAAAATAACTTTTTATACCAAGCTTCTGCAAAAAAAAAACCAAAACCCTCTGCACCCAGAAGAAATGAACATAAAATTTTGAAGCGTGCTACAATTTTAATTACATGCGAAGTGCGTGACGCAGCCTTTGTCATGGGTGCACTTGTGTGGGTGTTCACAAACTCTGGGTGTTTTGTGTGTCTGCGTGTGCATAATTATGTGTGTGTGTATATATAGCACAGGGGAGCTAATCTCTCCAGACTAACCACTTCAGGCCTTTGTAGCGCCAGCTGTTCCTGCTGCCGCTACCATGTATTTAATGGAATATAGTTAATACTGCTCACATCTGCAGAGGGTAAGTCAATTTATCAATCAGAGGTGTGTTTACACAGCACTGGATAATCTCATGCTATATGCAGTAGATAAACCCACTGAGAGAAATTATGTATTTAAATCCATCTGTGGTATTTGTTTGCAGGCAGCATATAAAGATGCATCAGCTAATGAGGTCAGTGGCACCTCTAAATAGTTGCTCATTCCTTATCGTGCCAACAGAGTACTGTACTTGTGTGGCAGATCTGCGAGGGCAAAACCAGAGAAAGTCTAACACCTTCTTCCTCCCTCAGCTTCATAAAATGTAAAATCTGCACTGTATGCTGGAGACTGTATATGATTTGCAATATGTGTGTGTTCACAGCTGACAATCGGAACAAAAGGCGAGTGTCCAACCATGAGAGGAAACAGCAAGATTTCTCTATCTTCAAACTGGCAGAAAATGAGCTGAAGGTGAAGATCTCGCCCCAGCTGTTGCTCGCAACACACCGCTTCTTGGCTACAGGTAGCACTGTGTGTGTGTGTATGTGCTGGGTGCAGAGTATTTGTGGGTGCACACAGTGGATTGCAGGATAAATTGAGGATAAGGACATGTGACAGGGAACACGGTGCTCTTTCCTTGACTCTTGTTTTGCTGGGTTTTTTTTTGTATGTGTGTGTTTGTGTGTGTGTCTATATGCATCCGTCTCGCAGAAGTGGAACCTTTCAGGCCCTGTCACCTGTCAGAGAAGATCTTGCTACGTCTCATCAAACATCCCAGCGTTGTGCAGGAACTCAAGTTCAACCCCAAGAACAAACACGCTCCTCAACACTACCTCTTCCAGAGAAACAAACCTGTCGATTACTTTGTCCTCATTCTGCAGGTAAATCCCGAACTCTGCTGCTGCTGTTGCAGATGAATTATGAAACTCAGCAATAATCACTTGTGTACTTCCTGTATTTCCTGTATCAGAGGCTCCATTAGATGAGTAATCAATTCAGTGTCACATAAGGAACATAGAGCAATCTAATGCATGTAAATGGCTGTGTTGTGACGTTGCAGGGACGGGTGGAGGTAGAGATAGGAAAGGAGGCTCTCCGCTTCGAAAATGGAGCGTTTTCCTATTATGGCATGCCAGCGCTCATCCCACCGCTGCCTATTGGTAAGTAAGTGCACACATGAAGCAAAGGAGATCAATATTTATATGCACAAATGAGGGCGATGACGACGACAGCAGGGAGAGTTCAGCATTAATCATCAGAAAATGAGTGTAGCTCTGGTGGTAGACCTGTTTTTTTTGCTGTCTAAATCCCACCCAGTGTCTGTACAGTGTCAGTCTGCAAGAGCAGCAGCAGCCGTGGGAAGTAAGTAATTAAAAGAAGTGATTTCAGAGAATTTCCCAGCGGAAGGACATGACCTGCACAGGATTATATGAAATCCAGCTAAGACTGCAGAGCAAGCAGCAAGCCCTCTCTCTCTCTCTCTCTTTCATTCACTCTCACTCACTGACTCTCTCTCGCTCTCTCTTTCTTGTGCCGGCTGTGCGCATGTTTTGCGTCTGATGTTCAGGGTGAGCTTAAAGCAATTTGGAAGACCCCATTAAATATTTGAAAATCTCTTCTTAGGACATTACAGAATCCAGACTTTTCTCTTAAGGAGCTGCAGAAATGTGACATTTCAAAAGAGTTGTTTTTTTTAATTGTTTTTTTTACTTTCCCTTTTTTCTCACTCTCTCTCTATGAGTCATTGCTTTTCAATGGACTGAATGAAGCTTTCTTGACACTGAGCTAACACCTTAAAACCATGCAGAATGTAGGCGTATGGTGAATTTTGAGGGACTTGTACTGCACTCAGCTGAAAACTAAATGGACAGATATATAGATAGACACGTGTATGAAATACATAACTAAAGATATGTTTTACTCATCTCTTCTGTCTAGGTCAGAGGTATAGTTCGCGGGGCAGTGGTCTGAACCAATCAGATTTATTGCTGAGTGGAGGCAGTGTGGGTCAGCTCTCTACAGGAGGAGGGGTCTACTTACCCGACTACTCAGTCCGACAGCTCACAGACCTGCAGATCATCAAGGTTACAAACATAAATGCCTGCACACACAAACCAGAAAACATGAACAAAAAAAAAATCAACCACTGTTATTATAAACTCAATTAAATGTATAATTTCCTGCAAGCCGAAGGAGAAAAAAATGGAAGCACAAGCTAACAACTGCATTTTTAAGCTCCCTCTATTTAATCTTCAAAATTCCCCCAAATGCAAACTCTTCCTCTGCTGCAGCATTTTCCCTTTGATACATCCTAATCCCTGATTCTGACTGAACACAGACATCCTGTCTCTCACTCTCCTCTCCATGCACCCGCTTTCCTTTAATCACTGGGGATAATTGAGCTCCATTTCAACCATGAATATGTTAGCCTTAAATGTTTGATGTGCCCTCTCACTTAACCTCTCCTCCACTTTCTCCAATACAGTCCATGCCCCCCTTCGTGCCTGTGCACCGGGGTTAGATAGCCGTAAATGCAGCCATGCGTGAACACAGAGATCTAATGCTGATGTTAATACTTGCCTTCTGTGTCCACACAGATCACCAGGAACCACTACCAGAACGCCCTGACGGCCACCAGGATGGACAGCTCCCCTCAGACACCAGACCCAGTGGATCCTGATGTTAAAGGGAGGCCTCCGGTCCCAGAGGCCCGCTCACACAGCATCGCCCTCCCCCTCACGCACACACACACTCGACTGGGGCTGGCACGCCTTGCACATCTCCATCCCCACGGTGGCCTTCGCAACACCTCCCAGCTCAATGAGAGAAACCGTATCGTTCGTAAGTTGTGCAGACACTTTGACGCTTTGTGTTTATGTTACTATAGTGAATTGGTTTCAGTGCTAAAATCAATAGTCAATAATCAATTAGTCAGTCAATCAATACTGGAAAAATATTAAATGTTTAGGAGGTTTGACCAGTGTAGATCCCCGAACAGCTGCTCACTCTGAAATGATTTCTTCTGTGTCGATCTGAGGACAGAGTATTTGATTTCCAAGGTCTGAATGTGCTTCAGAAGCTGTTGGACACAAGAATAAAATTCAGAGGGAAACGTTTTGGAATATATTCTGCAAACTAGTTAGCGACAACCTTGATCCACATTGATAACTATTGGCATCATCCTTCAAAAAATAACAATTTCTGTCTTATTTTGGACCTCCCATGTCCTTCTCACCATGTGGGGTAAAAATCTTTTAGTGCCTGTCATCACCATATTGTCATCTATCCTCCATTACCTCTCAAATACATCTGTTTATTTCCATCTTTTTCTTTCTTTTATTTATTTATAAGGACAACAGACATTAATCGTCCTCTCTGTAAATGTGCCAGTGTTAGCCAGTTGGCTCATTTTCAGTTTCCTTTAGTGAGATGTTATGAAACATATAAAGTGATAAAAAAAAATTGCACAATGAAGATAACAGCAAACCATCAGTATGATAATACAGGAAAAACAGACACCTTATATAGCACATATAGCTATGCATGCAACATGAAGGAACAGCACATAGCTAAGACATGCAGAGCAGCTATAATGGTAAACATGAATAAAACACAACAATCATTATGTTGATCCTGTTAAAACATTAAACTGGTTAGTAAACCTGTAACCTGTCTCTCCTCAGATTAATACTTGAGATCCTCCTCAACCATGATTTCCCTGCTCACTCTCAGCTACATGTAACTCGGATGATTCTGCTCTTGCAGTCACTGTCAGTCTCTTTGGAAAAGAGCGACACCAAATCCCTGAAATATAAATGGCGATCTGGCTCCATATGAATTCACGATTCACTGGACAGGTAGAGACTCTTTTGAAGAGGAATAAAGGGAGGTTCAAAGGATCAAACACGCTGGTTGGAGAGCTTTGTGGATGAGGGGCCAAAAACCTGTCTGATGGGAGCTACACATGATTAATGTAACTGTCTGATACTCTGATGGTCACGGGAAATCAATATTCTGATGACTGGTTGATCCAATGATAATTAATTTTATAAAAAGCCCTGAAGAAATTAATGGTTTTTCACTACTATTTTCTATCAGTAAAGAATCCTATAAGTCAAACACCCGCAGTGACTCACTCACAAAACTAGTGGCAACGTGGCATCTGTACCAATCTGTACTGGTCTCAAAGCTTAAAGGATTTCCCCACATACCATCTGTCTTCGGCTGTGTATAACACGCCACCCAGTTTGTGTGTGTTTGCGTTAGTTCATTAAGAAAAATCTCTGGACAGATGGTTCTGTTGGTTGTCAATAAAACAATCCTGATGTATACTGTACTGCCAGATTTTATACTGAATGACAACATGACAAGTTTCATCAAGTCCCCTCCAGTGGTTGTAGCTCATTGTAGCTCTGATACAATGCAAGTTCTCTACCTCCCTCTATAGGCAGAGCTACAAACCAGCTGCTGGTAATGTGGATATTTTCAGTTGATTTAAGGCTGATTGGTATATTTCTCTCTCTTCACAGGCAGTAAGTCTGATGGGCAGAGGAGTCCCAACGATACTGTGTTCCTCCGCATGGATGAGATTCCCTACATCCACGAGGACCGACCAGAAAATTATGGAGAGGATGGTGAGTGCTGCTGCTCTATGTTTCCAAAGTACACAATGTTCAGAAAGTTTCCCATCTTTCTTTTCTTATTTGTTTGTCTCATAAGATCCTTAAAACTGACCGTGATGGATTAAAATAAATGTAAAAAAAATCACATTCCATAGATTGTCATCAAAAATGGCTAAATAAAATCATTGGTGGTAAATAAGGCTAAACAAGCATTGATCAGTTTTTTCAGGCAGTGAAATTGAATCGTATCAAAGAATTTTATTTCAAGAATCATTTTAAGGACTCAAATAGTTTTGATTTAAAACAAGCCTATGTGACTTTTCAAAGATGGAATAACATTCTTTCTCTCACATTTTAAATCACATATACTAAACCACACTCATGTCTCATTTCAGTGCACGTAGCCTCAGCCAATATTAGAAAACTTGAGATAGATGTTGCTGTTATAACTGATCATTTCTGAGTCAAATTGCTTCAGTTATGAGTCATCCCTCCTTTTGTTACTGTTACACAAATCTTACTGTCACATTGCAATGCTTTTATTACTTAAGAAGCTGACTGTGAGATTTGTTTGTTTCGTTCTTGTGACCTCATCAGTTGTCTTAATATTGATCAACTGACTGAAGCAAATCTTAGAGAATGAAGGAAAGCTCAATGTGCCATTTTTATCCAAGGGTGGATATCTCGATATCACTGTAGGTGTGGGGGCTATTCCCTCCACCCAAGTGTCATTTCTGCTGTGTCCCCTCCACCTCACTGTCTCGCCTCCTCCTTCAGATGTGCCTACAGAGTCTCAGCCGTCCACCTCTCCCTTCATCAGCTCTCTGTCTCGGTCCAGCTCGGAGGAGAACATCGGGAAGAAGCTATTGCGTAAACTGAGTGAGTGAGCCATTTGTCACGAGCGTCGATGCCACAGCACGCCCACACACACACACGCCGTCAGATGTGCGCAAACTTTTCTGTCAGACACACAGACGGGGCCGGTGTAGCTTAGCAACAGGTGATGTGTCGTGTCCCTCGCTGCATCCTACTCCTTCCTGCAGAGCAGATCCTCCAGATGCAACCGTCCCTGTCAGAAATGACTCATTTACTTTTATTTATTTATCTCAGGCTGTAGCTGTGCTGCTTTGCACAGGGGACGAGACTTCAGGTGATGGCAAATGTGGAGGTTGGAGGGTGCTTTTTACTTGTCCCCTATGAACATGTACATAACCTGAGATCCTCAGCTGGGACCCGGCTGTCGCTTCCTATGTCTCAGCTTGTCACAAAAGGTGACCGGGCGTTTGCAATAAGAGCTCCTTGTTTATTGAGGATGTCAGTCGAGCAACTTCAGTGTCTTTTAAATCACGTCTGAAAACATATTGTTATATAAAGGCTTTCTTTTCGTGAACATTCAACTTATTATGTTTTATTTCTACTTTATTTTGTACAACTTGCACTATTCAAATTCCACCTGTTTTTGCCTTTACCAGTTATTACATTGCTATATAAATGCAATTTATAGCCCTATACAACCCTATGACTGTTTTAACTGTATAATCTGTTTGTGAAGCATTTGAAAGGTGCTATATAAAGTTATTATTGTATTTGCTCACAGTAAAGCAAATATGAAGACAGTAGCTACAGCCTCAGGCATTTTAACCAGTAATGACTTGCATGAATCTTAACACGCTCTCCTCTTCTTCCAGGTAACAAGAGGAGGAAAAAGTCCCGAGACGGAGAGAAGAGTTTGGAGGAAGGTTCAGAGCAGCTGCCGGTGATGAGCTAGCACAGTGACACCGAGGAAGAGGGGCGAAGCCTTCTTCCTCTTCATCACTGTCTGGTTCTCCTCACTAAACCACAGCCCTTTCGTAGACTCCCCCCATACTCCGACACGACTCTCACAGGAGACTGAGCCATTTTATCTGTTGTAGCCACTGGTAATACTCAGGTCCCCACTGACACACTCTGTCCCACCTCTGCCTGACGTCACACCCTTAAAGTGACTGGAGGTGGGAGTGATAGGACAAAAACTTGATTGGACAAATCTAAACAACATAGTATTGGATTTATCCAGCCTTACACTGGACTGAATGGACCGCACCAGGTTTTCATCATGTTTTGTAGTGAACAGAACAAACCTTGTCCATTTACCTTTTTATAGTAGCTCTATCCATTAACATTTAATCATCTCATTTAAGCTGTAATGTGTTACTGAAACAGCAGCATAGCTTGTAATTTAATACCAAAATCTGCCTGTACTTCATCTGGATGCTACCAACCCAGTGTTTGGCAGTTGATGAAATAGTCACAAAACTTAATCTGCAGGATTCGCACACATGGGTATGAACTGTCCTTTTTGTTTTTGTGACACTCAGCACAACCTTCTAATGGAAAATTTGCGTCCATATACAGGACACCCTGTAAATTTCATGACTGTATGACGAAAAAATCTTTTATTCACCTGAACCATACTAAATCCTATTGATTAAATTGAATTGAAAGATGCATCTGTCACCTAAACCCGACCACAGAGAGGACTTAAAACCTGGATTCTGGTGTGACAGTCCTGTATGTTGAACGCCTGCCATCTGTGGTACAGGTGTGAAAGTTAATCATGTACACGAATCCTGTTGATTAAATTTCATGACTATTTAAAGAACTGCTGTTATACTCTGTTGAAGTCGACAAGGTCCTTAGATTATCTGAGCCAGCGTCGACGTTTTACTTATAATCAAAGAATACAACTGAATTTATTATTTATTTGTTATTAGGAGGCGGTTCCCACATACTGAAAATGTTGTTTGCACAGGGAACTGTCCTAACGTTGCCATAAGGGTGCCACCTACTGCCAACACAACCTGACACACTGGCCATCGGCTAACGAGAAAAAGCCACCAGACAAGAGCACAATTTTTACACCAGATTAAAGAGAACACAATAATGAAAAAGCCATAAAATAGCTTGAATGACTACTTACTGTATACACTGACCTCTCAGCAAGTCTGGAGGGGTGCGCACAATTTTGAAGATACCTGTGCTAGAAATAACACAATTTCTTACCTGATTTTTATATCGAAGTGTCCGAATTACAAAAAGTGATTTGAAGATAGCAATATAAGTCATCTTACACACTGTTAATGGCTTGAATTTGTCACTATCACATACAGTAATTGCATCCTTCCTACGTAATCGCACGTGTCCTACATACAGTCTGTTTGTATGTCTTCCCATTAAAACATCCCCATCTCTCTTCATATGTAGCTGTACGGACACGATTTTAATGTTTCTATCAAATGCTTCACTGTTTCTGTCACTTTTCCACCTTTTCACTTGACGTTATCACATTTTAAAAAAAGTCATTAGCTTGTTGTTTGACTACATTCAGTAGAACTAGTAGGAGCTTCATACCATTAGTGGCCATTAGTCACTTCTTTATACAGTCCATCTCACAGGGTCAGTCACTGAAGGTGCATACACCAATTAAAAATAAGCTAGGGTTGTTGGGGGATTTTGGGTCTTATGGGTTTAGGGATCCAGTTGGATCATATTCTCGAGGCAGAGTAGTTGCTGCTTGCATGTTCATTTATGCTGCTTTTGCTGTAGAGCTATCCTCCGTAGAAAGCCCTGTGTCCCCATATGCATGCTTAAGTAAAGGGATGCATGAATAGGATGATGCCAATCTGCAGTGACTTCTCTCCACAGAGCTGCAGTGTGTGACTTACTAAAATCTTAAGTGACTGTAGATTTTAAAATGAACCAGCAGGCTGCAATTTAAGGAAAAAAAGAGATAGGTACAATTAATATTGCAGCATAACAAAGTAAAACAAAACAACAAGGGTGCGACTTTCATGTTTTAACTGTTGCTATTAAGGCACCAGTGGACGAAGGGTCAAAGAAGGCAGAGGCCATTGGATGTTACTCACTGAAGGAGAGTTTTAAGCCATTGTTCTGAAAATACTCTACTACTGCAATAATAAAAAATAATGATTTGATCCTTTTTAGCGGTAACTGCAGCTCAGGCTGGACTAAGCTGATCTGCATTGTGACATCTTGGCTGGTAACACAGTCCAACAGAACAGAGAGAACAAGATATGAAAGAGGAAAGCAATATGACGCACACTGACGTCAAGCCACCACCTCCCTTCAAACACACACACAGGTGGTGTTTGGGGACAGTGATATAATTCATTCTGCTTGGTAAGGCTATGGAAGTACAAAGGATACTGCACTGCTAAGCTATTCACATTGACCCCTCTATGTACACAGAACATGCAACGGGAAGTCTTTTGATCTGACAACTGACTCCGAGCAGGGGGATTTGTGTGAATCAGAAAGGCTCTTAGCTAAAGGTTTTGAGAGATTCTGCAGTTGGTTAAGACCAATTTCTATTTGTAAGAGTTGGGTTACTGTCTGTTTGAGATAAAAAGTTAAATTTTGTTATGAAAATTCAGATGATTATATAAGTTATCCAAAGATATCAAGAGATAGACCATATGATCTACACGAGGGATAATTTAATTATTAATAAATTGATTGAACTATTGTTCTTGTCTACTGTTTTGTTTCTGCCATTTATATTTTTACAATTTTAACTATCAAGTGTTTACACTGCATCACGTTTTGGTCACTCACTTCAAATTATGTGTAAAGGCTGCTGCATTCCCACAAACCTTATCATTAAACCCATAACAATTCCACCATACAACAACATAAAGATACTGTTAGTAGTTCTTTATTGGAATGGTTAATTCTTGTCATTAGACTGTCGGGTGTGGACATATTCAGCTTGAATTCATGTGCCTAACCGTATGGCTGCTTTATTGGTGTACTGTGCTCAGTGATAGAAGAGAAAACTGGTTGATCATTAGTCTTTGTTTGTTACATAATAGTGCGCTAGTGCTACAAACAGACAATCGCTGTGCAAACTCAACATTCACTTGGCAGGTGGCTGACAGAACTAGAAACCTCACAACATTCAGCTGGCAGCAGAATACAGAGATTACTCTGGAGTCACCACACCTGCCATTTGTGCTCCGTTAATACAGATTAAAAGTGAGGTAATTAGAACAACCCCTTTGGGCAGAAGACAGATTCATTAATAAATTACATCATTCAAGTTAAAAATATCTTCCTGAGAACACTCTTCTCTTGTTCACATTGCATTCAGCAATGAATGCAGTACTTCTACATTCATGATAAAGGTGCTAAATACATCATGTACTACAATTGCTTCCTATAATTAATGCTACACTGAGTCAGTTTGGTCATGTTAATATTATTCAAGTGATCTTAGCAACTGTTAATCATACATGCTAATTACTGGTGGCTAAATAAAATTGGAAATGTGTGAACACTTGGAATGGATGAATCATAACAGTGTGACATTAAACATTTTTAGACGTTAGAGTCAGCACTGCTGAAGTAAACACATTCACAGATGTACTAACCCCCTCAAAGGTCCTGGCAGTGACACATACACTAATAGTACACCACATGTAGAAAGTCAGTAGTCACACTAAGTACACAGTATAAGTAGGAGACCAACATGAAGAAAACAGGGACAAATTACAAATACAATTACTAAAAGGAATAATTCCCATATCTGCTGTCTTACTGGAAGTTACATGAGAAGATGAAATAGGTCCAGGATGTGTTTAAGAAGTGGGAAACAGGGTGAAACCGAATATTTGTGCAAATGAGAGTTAGTGTTTGCTCTGAAAAACTGCAGGATACAAACACTTTCCCTGGAGTCAGGTGGCTCAGGGCCAGACAGTAGAATGTGCTGAGAACTGTCAGTAGTGTTGTCATCTACTGCACCTTGGTGACGGCCGCGTGGATAGACTCGGCCACATAGTCTATGTTCTTGGTGGTCAAACCGCACATGTTGATGCGACCACTGGCCATTAAGTAGATGTGTCTCTCCTTCACCATATATTCCACTTGTTTGGCTGCAGGAAATAGAACCAGAGTTAAATTTTCACTGATTATTAATGTGCTGCTTTATAGATCTTGTAAAGACCTTTGTGTGTATTAAAGGGGAACATGTGTGTGTCATCATGAAGAAATGCAAACATCACTGAACTATTTTGTAACTCTGAGATGTGCAGAAAACAGATGCATCTGGAATTAGTTTGGTAACTTTATGGTGCTTTTCATAGCGGCGGTGTGGTAAGTGTGCTCATCTGTGTACATCTCTGTACGTGGTTGTTGTACTCACGGTTAAGGCCTGTGAAGCTGAACATGCCGATCTGCTCTGTGATGTGGTCCCAGGTCCCTGGTGTCCCCAGAGCTTGGAGCTTAGCTTGCAGCTGAGCCCTCATCAACAAGACCCTGTCAGCCATGGTCTTCACATTGCCCTTCCTAGAGTCAAAACATAGGAAAGAATGATTCTAGATAATTCTATAAAAAGCATTTTTCTGACTGTTATACCTCATGCAGAGCTTTGAGTTTTCTGTTTGTAGGGACATTTTGTGCTGACCATTCAGTAAAGAGTTCTGGTGTGTTAAGAGTGGTGGCGACAATGCGGGCTCCCTGAGATGGTGGGTTGGACCAAGTGGTCCTGACAATCTTCTCCATCTGGGACAGAACTCGCTTCAGGTTGTCTGCATCACGAGCCACGATGGTCAGGTTGCCCACACGCTCATCTGATGAGACAAACAAGTATCAAATATAGAACAATTTAGGAGCTTTTACTTTATCTGCCTGTAGGTGGCGACAATGATATCTGCTGTCCCAAACTGCTGCTGATACATTTAAAAAACAGAGTATTACCTTTTCGCTATGTTGATAATATTCAGTATTTTGTCATGTTTGAAAATAAGACAGGTGTGGATTAAGATTATTACTTTTTATATAATTTCTTCTCTTCAGTGACAACATGTGAAACTTATGTGGCTCGATATATCTTGTGATTTCACTGTGTTAAGTTCAATCCTAAACCTAAACCAATCTTAAAAAAAGCAAAGGTTTGTAGCCATATAATGGACTTTGTGACTGTCATTGTGATTAAAGACGATGCAATGAATGTCACTCTTTATCAATCTCTTGCAAGCAAGTGATGAACAACCCAGTGCACCCAGGGGTCACTCACTGTAGAGGCCAAAGTTCTTGGAGAAGGACTGGGCGCAGAACATTTCAAAGCCCAGGGAGACAAAGTAGCGGACTGCCCAGGCATCTTTCTCCAGACTGCCTGAGGCGAATCCCTGATAAGCTGAGTCAAAGAAGGCAAACAGCTTCCTCCTCTGGAAAATAACAAGATAAAAGATGAAACAATCAGCACACTGTAATAGATGTTGCACATGCAAAATGCTTAAGCTGACACTTATGTTAAGGGTGATACTTGAGACAGTACAGACAATGTATTAATTTATATTTGTGTGCATGTATATGTATAATACCATCATAATTTCAGCAATCTGCTTCCACTGCTCCTGTGTGGGGTCTGTGCCAGTTGGATTGTGGGCACAGGCATGCAGGACAAAGATGGAGTGCTCTGGACAACTCTGTGGGAAACAGAGAGAAGGAATACAGTAAACTCACGAAAGTGACGTGATGATTTTAAGCAGTACCAGAGTCCCCATCACACATTGTTTACCTCCAAGTCACCAAGAAAACCAGCCAAATCCAGGCCCCTCTTCTCTGCGTCCCAGTACTTGTATGGACGGACATCGTCAAAACCAGCACTGGCGAACACAGCATTATGATTCTCTGAAACACACAGTTAGAAAAACTCTGATAAGAGTACTCTGATTTTATTTATAATTCCTCCTCCTTCCTATTGTACAAAACTGTTTTATTAATGCTTCTAACATACGAACTGATAACAAATCAAGATCACTGATAAAATGTGAGTATCAATAGAACTGCCAATATCCGGAGTCTAAAGTCAGTTTATAAAAGTTTCTAAGGACTCAGGACTAAAGGACTCAGAGATCAAAGTCCTTGAATGAAGAGGTACTTTGTATTAAGCATGTTCACTTCTACTACTGCTGCTACTCCATTGTGTGTGCGTGTGTGTGTATGTACCCCAGGTAGGTGCAGACACGTAGACAGGTGTTTTGGTGTTGTTGTTTCCATTGTAAAAACGCCTGAGAAACTCTGCGCCCATCTTCAAAGCACCTGTACCACCCAGACACTGGACTGCCCCCACCTGGCAGTGACAGAAACACACAGTTAGTTTAAATGGAAATAGCTTAAAAACTGAAACACGGTATGGTGTTTTATTACACAGACCCTGTTCTCCTGGATGGCAGGGCTGTCGTCTCCCAGTGCGATTTTGGAGGCTGAGGATCTGAACTCAGGCAGGCCCAGGATGGGCAGGTACTCATGGTTTAGCCTGTCATCATGCACGATGATCTTTTCCACCTTTTTCACAACTGGCAAAATCCATGGCTGGCCTTCATCTGTCCGGTAGGCTGCAAAGAACAATGTAATAAAACCAATCTGAGACAAAAAAACTGGGGGAAAGAATGAGGGCATGGCACATTTTATTTGAGGTATTATCAAGTATGAGTTTCAAGTAAGGTTGTTAGGAAGAACTGCCTTCCAGTAAGCGAAGTTGATAAACCCCATATTTCATTACATAGTTATTTGAAGTGGTTTTACCAGCACAGACAAGTTGTGTTGCTTGTGAGTAAATCATCTGCACCTTTGTAATCTTACAACAAATTGTAATCAGGTCCAAGCAGTTCTCCTCTTGATTCACAATATTTCTGTTTCCATGAGAATGCTTAACAGAGATCTAGTTTCTCCATTTAAGAAGCTTAATCCATTTGGACCTGGGTCAAAGAACAGGAATGTAAAACAGACCATGGAAAGATCAGCTCAGACATATTGCAACAGACATGCACTTTCATCTGTGAGTGTGTTAGCCTGAAGTGCATGTCACCACCTGATAAGGACTAAAGCAAACAATAGCCTTTTTAACTTCAGAACACGGGCTATTAACTTTGCAACTCACTGATAAGTCTCAGGCTAAATATCATCTATTTATATTTTTTCCCTCCACTGGCAAAATATATCTGCAAATAGTAATCTTCAGTCAATATGGTTAGGGCTGCAACTAACTGTTATGTTTATTAATGATTATTCTGCTGATTGTTTTCTAGGTTAATCATTTTGCCTAGAAAATGTCAAATAGTGAGAAAATGCAGATCACAAGTTCCTTAGGCCCCTGTGCAGTCTTAAAACCCCACATAAGTTAAAGGTTTGTTTTAGTTTTGTTTTTGCTTGATTATTGGATTATCAAAACAGTTTCTGGTTATTTTTTTGCATCGATTGACATATCTATTAATGGACTGCTTGGTTCTGCTCTAGATATGACTTTTAATATACTAGACATTGTGTGGCCTACATTTCCCAGCTGCCCAGTGGCTTATGGCCATCTGTAGCTCTGTGTCTTGCAGAGAGAAGGGGATTATGAAGCCTCAGCCTTCCGTACTAATCATGGGAATCAGTTAGTGCTTTCCTGCAGTGCAGTGCCATTAACATTACCTGCCATAATAAAGCTAAGTAATGTGTCCACACTGCTCCTTTGCAATGTAAGCAGCAAGGATTACTACTTTTAATAAGATTAAGACTGAAAGCAGTTGTACTAAAGACTGAAAAGTGCCATTTGCTTGCTTTTCGAGAGAGAGAGAGGCAGAGCACCACACATATTTAAACTCCTGCCAACAGCTTGCAGCACGAGGAAACAGTAATCCAATCG